>OU026083.1:32500-115000 GCA_907269075.1 Idaea aversata | reverse complement strand
AGCTAACCAATAAATATACATGATATAGAAGAGATAGGAGACCATAACCTGAGAACCTATGTAAATGCGTGTATAGTTTCACTGGTAAGGTGGGCAATGTGTGCAAGAGTGCATGTATTACCTATAGTGAGACTTGTCTATACATACGTAATATAATAAATATACAAATCACCCACATTTTCATATATCAGAGAGGCTAAAGGAGTTAATGTATGTGAGTATAGCTACCCTTACTTAGGGTCAGTTATAATTATAATGCGGGTGAGTGGCAGCCCTTTACAGGATTGTCATGTGAGCCTAACCCAGCCTGAATCTAACCAATATATACAGGTATTAAATAGATAAATAAAGTATGTGTGTGTTGTTGTGCGTGTGTCCTAAATTTTATCAATATATACATATAATACAGATAATAACCATGCCTAAACCTTAACCCAACCAATATATATACATATATTTAATATTTTACCTTTCGAGAACCTTGAACATTACCATGTTACCTTGATGATGAGCATACCCAATTATACTGAGAGCGACCCATCATGGACCACCGCCACCAGCACCCCACAACCAGTCCATCAGCATTGACCGCATAATAACACATCAAGAGCATCAGAGGACGATTGAGTCCAGTCACGGAAGCGAGTAAGTTAGTCCGTCCGCACCATCCGACCGCCGGCCAATGCATCAGATGCACTAGAAGACGATCGAGTCCAGCACGAGCGCGAGCAGGTTAATCCATCCGCACCATCCAACCGCCAACCAGCGCATCAAGAGTGTCAACTGATGATCATGTGCAGTGACAAGTGTACCACCACGTGACACCAGAGCGACCAAAGTATCGACAATCATACAGATTATGGCAGAGGCAATGCATAATAGGTCACTCCCTTAAATTACTACTTAAAGCACACAGTAGCTACACTAACTAAAGTAGGAATAAAATAAAACACCTTTATTATATTAATTTCAGCGGTGACAGGCGAGCGATGCAAGCTCCGCTTAACCTAAAGCCGGGCTGTCCGAAGAGTAGCCAGGCGAATGTTATCGCAGTAATCAATCACTCGCACAAGACAAACAATATAGAGTGAATTGACAGCATGCCGCCCTCGACCGTCAGTACGCCCGTATAATTTAAGATGATAAATGCAGTAATGAAGACGTTTATTGTAGGGTTCAGGAACAACCGCAGCAGATCTCCACCTAAAAAGGATGTGTGCTATAACACACCAAAAGCGTCTCACTGGTAGACAGTAGAGAATGAGATAGAGTAAGCCGCTCACGAACATCAGGGCACCCAATGAATAGTTGGAGAGACGAATACGAGAGAGATTACAGCAAACCCTATGGCCAAGCATACTAAGGGCAGCCCACCGCGCACCACCACCGCCAGCACCCCCACAACTAGTCCATCAGCATAGGCCGCATAGTAACGCATCAAGAGCACCAGAGGACGATTGAGTCCAGTCACGGATGCGAGCAAGTTAGTCCGTCCGCACCATCCGACCGCCAGCCAATGCATCAGATGCACTAGTAGACGATCGAGTCCAGCACGAGCGCGAGCAGGTTAGTCCATCCGCACCATCCAACCGCCAACCAATGCATCAAGAGTGTCAGCTGATGATCATGTGCAGTGGCAGGTGTACCACCACATGGCACCAGAACGACCAGAGTATCGGCAATCATACAGGTTATGGCAGAAGTAGTGCACAATAGGTCCCTCCACTAAATACTACTTAAAGCACACAGTAGCTACACTAACTAAAGTAAGAGAATAATAAAACACATTTATTATATTAATTTCAGCGGTGACAGGCGAGCGATGCAAGCTCCGCTTAACCTAAAGCCGGGCTGTCCGAAGAGTAGCCAGGCGAATGTTATCGCAGTAATCAATCACTCGCACAAGACAAACAATATAGAGTGAATTGACAGCATGCCGCCCTCGACCGTCAGTACGCCCGTATAATTTAAGATGATAAGTGCAGTAATGAAGACGTTTATTGTAGGGTTCAGGAACAACCGCAGCAGATCTCCACCTAAAAAGGATGTGTGCTATAACACACCAAAAGCGTCTCACTGGTAGACAGTAGAGAATGAGATAGAGTAAGCCGCTCACGAACATCAGGGCACCCAATGAATAGTTGGAGAGACGAATACGAGAGAGATTACAGCAAACCCTATGGCCAAGCATACTAAGGGCAGCCCACCGCGCACCACCACCGCCAGCACCCCCACAACTAGTCCATCAGCATAGGCCGCATAGTAACGCATCAAGAGCACCAGAGGACGATTGAGTCCAGTCACGGATGCGAGCAAGTTAGTCCGTCCGCACCATCCGACCGCCAGCCAATGCATCAGATGCACTAGTAGACGATCGAGTCCAGCACGAGCGCGAGCAGGTTAGTCCATCCGCACCATCCAACCGCCAACCAATGCATCAAGAGTGTCAGCTGATGATCATGTGCAGTGGCAGGTGTACCACCACATGGCACCAGAACGACCAGAGTATCGGCAATCATACAGGTTATGGCAGAAGTAGTGCACAATAGGTCCCTCCACTAAATACTACTTAAAGCACACAGTAGCTACACTAATTAAAGTAAGAGAATAATAAAACACATTTATTATATTAATTTCAGCGGTGACAGGCGAGCGATGCAAGCTCCGCTTAACCTAAAGCCGGGCTGTCCGAAGAGTAGCCAGGCGAATGTTATCGCAGTAATCAATCACTCGCACAGGCCAAGCAAAATAGAGTGAATCGACAGCATGCCACCCTCGACTGTCAGTATGCCCATTTAATGTTGAATTAAGTAAGGGTTAAATAAAAGAAGGATATATGAATTTCGGCGGTGATGGGCGAGCGATGCAAACTCCGCTTAACCTAAAGCCGGGCTGTCCGGAGAGTAACCAGGCGAATGTTATCGCAGTAATCAATCACTCAGCTATCCCAGTCACCACTGAGTCAGAAGTAGGGCATCATCCATGTTAGTTCATCAAGTCATCCACCAAGGTGAATGGTCGTTCAGCACGAGTATGATACACTACACCCGACCCGCATGAGACAGGCAGTAGAGAGTAAATTGACAGAAAGCTACCCTCGACCATCAGTACGCCCATTTAATGTTGAATTAAGCAGCACCGTAGACTGAAAATGAGTATGTATAAATAAATAAGAATGTTCAGCTGTGTCCTTAACAAGACCTATCATTTCTGCAAAGAAGCAATGTATCCAGGATCAATAGTTTCCGAGATATAGCTGTTTAAAGTTTGACAGCTGTCAGTTGAGGTGAACTCCTCGATGAGACCTATCACTTCTGCAAAGAAGCCATGTGCCCAGGATCAGTAGTTTCCGAGATATAGCTGTTATAAAGTTTGACAGCTGTCAGTTGAGATGAACTCCTCAATGGGACCTATCACTTCTGCAAGGAAGCTATGTGCCCAGAATCGATAGTTTCCGAGATATGGTTGTTTTGAAGATTGACAGCTGTAAGTTGAAATGAATTCCTCAATGAGACCTATCACTTCTGCAAAGAAACCATGTGTCCAGGATCAATAGTTTTCGAGATAAGCTGTTTTTTAAGTTTGACAGCTGTCACTCAAAATGTAGACCTTGATGAGACCTATCACTTCTGCAAAGAAGCCATGTGCCCAGGATCGATAGTTTCCAAGATATAGCTAATTAAGGTTTGACAGGTGTCACCCAAAGTATAGATCTTAACAAGACCTATAACTTCTGCAAAGAAACCATGTGCCCAGGATCAAAAGTTTCCAGGATATAGCTGTTTAAAGTTTTGACAGCTGTGATCCGAAATGTAGATCTTAACAAGACTTATAATTTCTGCAAAGAAACCATGTGCCCAGGATCGATAGTTTCCGAGATATAGCTGTTTTAAATTTGACAGCTGTCACCCGAAGTGTAGATATTAACAAGACCTATAACTTCTGCAAGGAAACCATGTGCCTAGGATCAATAGTTTCCAAGATATAGCTAGGAAAAGTAACCATAAAACAAGCCTAGATGGGTTGAGTCATAATGTTGCAAGCCTAGTAGGGTCCATAACAGAAGCCTAGTTGCGTCCGGTCACCATAACGCAAGCCTGGCCGGGTCCAGTCGCCATAAAACAAGCCTAGTAGAGTGTAGTCACCGTAGCACAGGCCTTGCTGCTTCCAGTCACCGTAATACGAGCCTAGTTAGGTTCAGTCACAGTGATACAAGCCCAGTTACGTCCAGTCACAATAAAGCAAGCCTGGTTGGGTTGGATCATCATAGCGTAAGCCTATTTGGGTCCAGTCATCATTACACGAGTCTAATCAGGTCCAGCCACCATGACACAAGCCTGGCTAGGTCCAGAGATCATAACACGAGCCTAGCTACATTCAATCACCATAACATGAGCCTAGTTGGGTGTAGTCACAATAGCATAAGCCAAGCTGCGTCCAGTACCTATAGCACGAGCCTAGTTAGGTCCAGCTACCATATCGCAAGCCTATGATATCATAGCCACAGTATAACATCAAAGACTTACCGGACGCAGGACGCGTGCGCAGTACGCGGATATCGGGTGGCTTCCGAGCTCCGATGGCATCCAGGCATTCAGGCATCCATGCATCCCGGCATCAGTTCTCGAATGGGCCTCCTGGCAGCCCAGCACTCCGGCGTACCGGCATCCGGACAGTCGGGCATCCAGCATCCCGGCATCCCAGCATCAAGGCATCCAGGCATCCAGGCATCCATGCATCCCAGCATCAGTCCTTGAATGGGCCTCCCGGCATCTCGGCATCGGTTGTATGCACGGAACACGGATGCCGGACGCGGGACGCATGCGCAGTATGCAATGTTGTGGACTTGTAAAATTTTCGTGATCATACTACATCGACATAGAGAAATTTTGGTCGTATCTAGGACTTGTAAAATTTTTCAGATTATATTATATCGACTTAGAAAAATTTGGTCAATTCTTGGACTTGTAAAATTTTCCAAATTATATTACATCGACATAGAGAAATTTTGGTCGAATCTTGGACTTGTAAAATTTTCAAGTTGTACTACATCGACTTAGAAGAATTTTGGTCAAATCTTGGACTTGTAAAACTTTTCAGATTATATTACATCGACTTAGAAAAATTTGGTCAATTCTTGGACTTGTAAAATTTTCCAAGCTATATTACATCGACTTAGAAGAATTTTGGTCAAATCTTGGACTTGTAAAATTTTTCAGATTATACCACAGCGACATAGAAAAATTTAGTCAAATCTCGGACTTGTAAAATTTCCAAATAATATTACATCGACTTAGAAGAATTTTGGTCAAATCTTGGACTTGTAAAATTTTTCAGATTGTACTACAACGGCATAGAAAAATTTTAGTCAAATCTTGGACTTGTAAAATTTCCAAGTTATAGTACATCGACTTAGAAGAATTTTGGTCAAATTTGGACTTGTAAAATTTTTATGAGATATAGCTGTTTTAAGTTTGACAGCTGTCACCCGAATTGTAGATATTAACAAGACCTATAACTTCTGCAAAGAAACCATGTGTCTAGGATCAATAGTTTCCGAGATAAAGCTAAGAAAAGTTACCATAAAACAAGCCTAGATGGGTTGAGTCATAATGTTGCAAGTCTAGCAGGGGCCATAACACAAGCCTAGTTGCGTCCAGTCACTATAACGCAAGCGTAGTCGGGTCCAGTCACCATAAAACAAGCCTAGTAGAGTGTAGTCACCGTAGCATAAGCCTTGGTGGACTTGTAAAATTTTCGTGGTCATACTGCATCGACTTATAAAGATTTTGGTCGTATCTAGGACTTGTAAAATTTTCAGATTATACGACATCGTCTTAGAAAAATTTGGTCAATTCTTGGACTTGTAAAATTTCCAAATTATATTACATCGACATAGAAAAATTTTGATCGAATTTTGGACTTGTAAAATTTCCAAGTTATAGTACATCGACTTAGAAGAATTTTGGTCAAATTTGGACTTGTAAAATTTTTCAGATTATGCTACAACGACATAGAAAAATTTTAGTCAAATCTCGGACTTGTAAAATTTTTCAAATTATATTACAACATAGAGAAATTTTGGTCGAATTTTGGACTTGTAAAATTTTCAAGTTGTACTACATCGACTTAGAAGAATTTTGGTCAAATTTAGACTTGTAAAATTTTCAGATTATACTACAACGACATAGAAAAATTTTAGTCAAATTTCGGACTTGTAAAATTTTCCAGATTATACTACAGCGACATAGAAAAATTTTAGTCAAATCTCGGACTTGTAAAATTTACAAATTATATTACATCGACTTAGAAGAATTTTGGTCAAATCTTGGACTTGTAAAATTTCAAATTATATTACATCGACTTATAAAAATTTTGGGCAAATCCCGGACTTGTAAAATTTCAAATTATATTACATCGACATAGAAAAATTTTAGTCAAATCTTGGACTTGTAAAATTTAAAATTATTACATCGACTTATAAAAGTTTTGGTCAAATCCCGGACTTGAAAAATTTTCAAATTATATTACATCGACTTAGAAAAATTTGGTTGAATCTTGGACTTATAAAATTGTTCAAATTATGCTACATCGACTTAGGAAGTTTTGGTCAAATCTTGAACTTGTAGAATTTCCGAATTATATTACATCGACTTAGAGAATTTTTGGTCGAGTCTTGGGCTTGTAAAATTTTTCAGATTATACAGCTGTCAGTTGAAATGAGCTACTCGATGAGACCTATCACTTCTGCAGAGAAACCATGTGCCTAGGATCAATAGTTTTCGAGATATAGCTGTTTTAAGTTTTGACAGCTGTCACCCGAAATGTAGATCTTAACAAGGCCTATAACTTCTGCAAAGAAACCGTGTGCCCAGGATCAATAGTTTCCGAGATATAGCTGTTTTAAGTTTGACAGCTGTCACCCGAAATGTAGATCTTAACAAGACCTATAACTTCTGCAAAGAAGTCATGTGCCCAGGGTCAATAGTTTCCAAGATATAGCTGTTTTAAGTTTTGACAGCTGTGATCCGAAGTGTAGATCTTAACAAGATCTATAGTTTCTGCAAAGAGACCATGTGCCCAGGATCAATAGTTTCCGAGATATAGCTGTTTTAAGTTTGACAGCTGTCACCCGAATTGTAGATATTAACAAGACCTATAACTTCTGCAAAGAAACCATGTGTCTAGGATCAATAGTTTCCGAGATATAGCTAAGAAAAGTTACCATAAAACAAGCCTAGATGGGTTGAGTCATAATGTTGCAAGTCTAGCAGGGGCCATAACACAAGCCTAGTTGCGTCCAGTCACTATAACGCAAGCGTAGTCGGGTCACGTCACCATAAAACAAGCCTAGTAGAGTGTAGTCACCGTAGCATAAGCCTTGGTGGACTTGTAAAATTTTCGTGGTCATACTACATCGACTTATAAAGATTTTGGTCGTATCTAGGACTTGTAAAATTTTCAGATTATACGACATCGTCTTAGAAAAATTTGGTCAATTCTTGGACTTGTAAAATTTCCAAATTATATTACATCGACATAGAAAAATTTTGATCGAATTTTGGACTTGTAAAATTTCCAAGTTATAGTACATCGACTTAGAAGAATTTTGGTCAAATTTGGACTTGTAAAATTTTTCAGATTATGCTACAACGACATAGAAAAATTTTAGTCAAATCTCGGACTTGTAAAATTTTCAAATTATATTACAACATAGAGAGATTTTGGTCGAATTTTGGACTTGTAAAATTTTCAAGTTATACTACATTGACTTAGAAGAATTTTGGTCAAATTTAGACTTGTAAAATTTTTCAGATTATACTACAACGACATAGAAAAATTTTAGTCAAATTTCGGACTTGTAAAATTTTTCAGATTATACTACAGCGACATAGAAAAATTTTTAGTCAAATCTCGGACTTGTAAAATTTTCCAAATTATATTACATCGACTTAGAATAATTTTGGTCAAATCTTGGACTTGTAAAATTTCAAATTATATTACATCGACTTATGAAAATTTTGGGCAAATCCCGGACTTGTAAAATTTCAAATTATATTACATCGACATAGAAAAATTTTAGTCAAATCTTGGACTTGTAAAATTTCAAATTATTACATCGACTTATAAAAGTTTTGGTCAAATCCCGGACTTGAAAAATTTTCAAATTATATAACATCGACTTAGAAAAATTTGGTTGAATCTTGGACTTATAAAATTGTTCAAATTATGCTACATCGACTTAGGAAGTTTTGGTCAAATCTTGGACTTGTAGAATTTCCAAATTATATTACATCGACTTAGAGAATTTTTGGTCGAGTCTTGGACTTGTAAGATTTTTCAGATTATACAGCTGTCAGTTGAAATGAGCTACTCGATGAGACCTATCACTTCTGTAGAGAAACCATGTGCCTAGGATCAATAGTTTTCGAGATATAGCTGTTTTAAGTTTTGACAGCTGTCACCCGAAATGTAGATCTTAACAGGGCCTATAACTTCTGCAAAGAAACCATGTGCCCAGGATCAATAGTTTCCGAGATATAGCTGTTTTGAGTTTGACAGCTGTCACCCGAAATGTAGATCTTAACAAGACCTATAACTTCTGCAAAGAAGTCATGTGCCCAGGGTCAATAGTTTCCAAGATATAGCTGTTTTAAGTTTTGACAGCTGTGATCCGAAGTGTAGATCTTAACAAGATCTATAGTTTCTGCAAAGAGACCATGTGCCCAGGATCAATAGTTTCCGAGATATAGCTGTTTTAAGTTTGACAGCTGTCACCCGAATTGTAGATATTAACAAGACCTATAGCTTCTGCAAAGAAACCATGTGTCTAGGATCAATAGTTTCCGAGATATAGCTAAGAAAAGTTACCATAAAACAAGCCTAGATGGGTTGAGTCATAATGTTGCAAGTCTAGCAGGGGCCATAACACAAGCCTAGTTGCGTCCAGTCACTATAACGCAAGCGTAGTCGGGTCCAGTCACCATAAAACAAGCCTAGTAGAGTGTAGTCACCGTAGCATAAGCCTTGGTGGACTTGTAAAATTTTCGTGGTCATACTACATCGACTTATAAAGATTTTGGTCGTATCTAGGACTTGTAAAATTTTCAGATTATACGACGTCGTCTTAGAAAAATTTGGTCAATTCTTGGACTTGTAAAATTTCCAAATTATATTACATCGACATAGAAAAATTTTGATCGAATTTTGGACTTGTAAAATTTCCAAGTTATAGTACATCGACTTAGAAGAATTTTGGTCAAATTTGGACTTGTAAAATTTTTCAGATTATGCTACAACGACATAGAAAAATTTTAGTCAAATCTCGGACTTGTAAAATTTTTCAAATTATATTACAACATAGAGAAATTTTGGTCGAATTTTGGACTTGTAAAATTTTCAAGTTGTACTACATCGACTTAGAAGAATTTTGGTCAAATTTAGACTTGTAAAATTTTTCAGATTATACTACAACGACATAGAAAAATTTTAGTCAAATTTCGGACTTGTAAAATTTTCCAGATTATACTACAGCGACATAGAAAAATTTTAGTCAAATCTCGGACTTGTAAAATTTTACAAATTATATTACATCGACTTAGAAGAATTTTGGTCAAATCTTGGACTTGTAAAATTTCAAATTATATTACATCGACTTATAAAAATTTTGGGCAAATCCCGGACTTGTAAAATTTCAAATTATATTACATCGACATAGAAAAATTTTAGTCAAATCTTGGACTTGTAAAATTTCAAATTATTACATCGACTTATAAAAGTTTTGGTCAAATCCCGGACTTGAAAAATTTTCAAATTATATTACATCGACTTAGAAAAATTTGGTTGAATCTTGGACTTATAAAATTGTTCAAATTATGCTACATCGACTTAGGAAGTTTTGGTCAAATCTTGAACTTGTAGAATTTCCGAATTATATTACATCGACTTAGAGAATTTTTGGTCGAGTCTTGGGCTTGTAAAATTTTTCAGATTATACAGCTGTCAGTTGAAATGAGCTACTCGATGAGACCTATCACTTCTGCAGAGAAACCATGTGCCTAGGATCAATAGTTTTCGAGATATAGCTGTTTTAAGTTTTGACAGCTGTCACCCGAAATGTAGATCTTAACAAGGCCTATAACTTCTGCAAAGAAACCATGTGCCCAGGATCAATAGTTTCCGAGATATAGCTGTTTTAAGT
The DNA here is from genome assembly GCA_907269075.1 of Idaea aversata. NCBI lineage: Eukaryota > Metazoa > Arthropoda > Insecta > Lepidoptera > Geometridae > Idaea > Idaea aversata. Next base: position 104,799 of record OU026083.1, on the reverse strand, counting down.
TTGACAGCTGTCACCCGAAATGTAGATCTTAACAAGACCTATAACTTCTGCAAAGAAGTCATGTGCCCAGGGTCAATAGTTTCCAAGATATAGCTGTTTTAAGTTTTGACAGCTGTGATCCGAAGTGTAGATCTTAACAAGATCTATAGTTTCTGCAAAGAGACCATGTGCCCAGGATCAATAGTTTCCGAGATATAGCTGTTTTAAGTTTGACAGCTGTCACCCGAATTGTAGATATTAACAAGACCTATAACTTCTGCAAAGAAACCATGTGTCTAGGATCAATAGTTTCCGAGATATAGCTAAGAAAAGTTACCATAAAACAAGCCTAGATGGGTTGAGTCATAATGTTGCAAGTCTAGCAGGGGCCGTAACACAAGCCTAGTTGCGTCCAGTCACTATAACGCAAGCGTAGTCGGGTCCAGTCACCATAAAACAAGCCTAGTAGAGTGTAGTCACCGTAGCATAAGCCTTGGTGGACTTGTAAAATTTTCGTGGTCATACTGCATCGACTTATAAAGATTTTGGTCGTATCTAGGACTTGTAAAATTTTCAGATTATACGACATCGTCTTAGAAAAATTTGGTCAATTCTTGGACTTGTAAAATTTCCAAATTATATTACATCGACATAGAAAAATTTTGATCGAATTTTGGACTTGTAAAATTTCCAAGTTATAGTACATCGACTTAGAAGAATTTTGGTCAAATTTGGACTTGTAAAATTTTTCAGATTATGCTACAACGACATAGAAAAATTTTAGTCAAATCTCGGACTTGTAAAATTTTTCAAATTATATTACAACATAGAGAAATTTTGGTCGAATTTTGGACTTGTAAAATTTTCAAGTTGTACTACATCGACTTAGAAGAATTTTGGTCAAATTTAGACTTGTAAAATTTTCAGATTATACTACAACGACATAGAAAAATTTTAGTCAAATTTCGGACTTGTAAAATTTTCCAGATTATACTACAGCGACATAGAAAAATTTTAGTCAAATCTCGGACTTGTAAAATTTTACAAATTATATTACATCGACTTAGAAGAATTTTGGTCAAATCTTGGACTTGTAAAATTTCAAATTATATTACATCGACTTATAAAAATTTTGGGCAAATCCCGGACTTGTAAAATTTCAAATTATATTACATCGACATAGAAAAATTTTAGTCAAATCTTGGACTTGTAAAATTTCAAATTATTACATCGACTTATAAAAGTTTTGGTCAAATCCCGGACTTGAAAAATTTTCAAATTATATTACATCGACTTAGAAAAATTTGGTTGAATCTTGGACTTATAAAATTGTTCAAATTATGCTACATCGACTTAGGAAGTTTTGGTCAAATCTTGAACTTGTAGAATTTCCGAATTATATTACATCGACTTAGAGAATTTTTGGTCGAGTCTTGGGCTTGTAAAATTTTTCAGATTATACAGCTGTCAGTTGAAATGAGCTACTCGATGAGACCTATCACTTCTGCAGAGAAACCATGTGCCTAGGATCAATAGTTTTCGAGATATAGCTGTTTTAAGTTTTGACAGCTGTCACCCGAAATGTAGATCTTAACAAGGCCTATAACTTCTGCAAAGAAACCATGTGCCCAGGATCAATAGTTTCCGAGATATAGCTGTTTTAAGTTTGACAGCTGTCACCCGAAATGTAGATCTTAACAAGACCTATAACTTCTGCAAAGAAGTCATGTGCCCAGGGTCAATAGTTTCCAAGATATAGCTGTTTTAAGTTTTGACAGCTGTGATCCGAAGTGTAGATCTTAACAAGATCTATAGTTTCTGCAAAGAGACCATGTGCCCAGGATCAATAGTTTCCGAGATATAGCTGTTTTAAGTTTGACAGCTGTCACCCGAATTGTAGATATTAACAAGACCTATAACTTCTGCAAAGAAACCATGTGTCTAGGATCAATAGTTTCCGAGATATAGCTAAGAAAAGTTACCATAAAACAAGCCTAGATGGGTTGAGTCATAATGTTGCAAGTCTAGCAGGGGCCATAACACAAGCCTAGTTGCGTCCAGTCACTATAACGCAAGCGTAGTCGGGTCCAGTCACCATAAAACAAGCCTAGTAGAGTGTAGTCACCGTAGCATAAGCCTTGGTGGACTTGTAAAATTTTCGTGGTCATACTGCATCGACTTATAAAGATTTTGGTCGTATCTAGGACTTGTAAAATTTTCAGATTATACGACATCGTCTTAGAAAAATTTGGTCAATTCTTGGACTTGTAAAATTTCCAAATTATATTACATCGACATAGAAAAATTTTGATCGAATTTTGGACTTGTAAAATTTTCAAGTTGTACTACATCGACTTAGAAGAATTTTGGTCAAATTTAGACTTGTAAAATTTTCAGATTATACTACAACGACATAGAAAAATTTTAGTCAAATTTCGGACTTGTAAAATTTCCAGATTATACTACAGCGACATAGAAAAATTTTAGTCAAATCTCGGACTTGTAAAATTTACAAATTATATTACATCGACTTAGAAGAATTTTGGTCAAATCTTGGACTTGTAAAATTTCAAATTATATTACATCGACTTATAAAAATTTTGGGCAAATCCCGGACTTGTAAAATTTCAAATTATATTACATCGACATAGAAAAATTTTAGTCAAATCTTGGACTTGTAAAATTTAAAATTATTACATCGACTTATAAAAGTTTTGGTCAAATCCCGGACTTGAAAAATTTTCAAATTATATTACATCGACTTAGAAAAATTTGGTTGAATCTTGGACTTATAAAATTGTTCAAATTATGCTACATCGACTTAGGAAGTTTTGGTCAAATCTTGAACTTGTAGAATTTCCGAATTATATTACATCGACTTAGAGAATTTTTGGTCGAGTCTTGGGCTTGTAAAATTTTTCAGATTATACAGCTGTCAGTTGAAATGAGCTACTCGATGAGACCTATCACTTCTGCAGAGAAACCATGTGCCTAGGATCAATAGTTTTCGAGATATAGCTGTTTTAAGTTTTGACAGCTGTCACCCGAAATGTAGATCTTAACAAGGCCTATAACTTCTGCAAAGAAACCATGTGCCCAGGATCAATAGTTTCCGAGATATAGCTGTTTTAAGTTTGACAGCTGTCACCCGAAATGTAGATCTTAACAAGACCTATAACTTCTGCAAAGAAGTCATGTGCCCAGGGTCAATAGTTTCCAAGATATAGCTGTTTTAAGTTTTGACAGCTGTGATCCGAAGTGTAGATCTTAACAAGATCTATAGTTTCTGCAAAGAGACCATGTGCCCAGGATCAATAGTTTCCGAGATATAGCTGTTTTAAGTTTAACAGCTGTCACCCGAATTGTAGATATTAACAAGACCTATAACTTCTGCAAAGAAACCATGTGTCTAGGATCAATAGTTTCCGAGATATAGCTAAGAAAAGTTACCATAAAACAAGCCTAGATGGGTTGAGTCATAATGTTGCAAGTCTAGCAGGGGCCATAACACAAGCCTAGTTGCGTCCAGTCACTATAACGCAAGCCTAGTCGGGTCCAGTCACCATAAAACAAGCCTAGTAGAGTGTAGTCACCGTAGCATAAGCCTTGGTGGACTTGTAAAATTTTCGTGGTCATACTACATCGACTTATAAAGATTTTGGTCGTATCTAGGATTTGTAAAATTTTCAGATTATACGACATCGTCTTAGAAAAATTTGGTCAATTCTTGGACTTGTAAAATTTCCAAATTATATTACATCGACATAGAAAAATTTTGATCGAATTTTGGACTTGTAAAATTTCCAAGTTATAGTACATCGACTTAGAAGAATTTTGGTCAAATTTGGACTTGTAAAATTTTTCAGATTATACTACAACGACATAGAAAAATTTGAGTCAAATCTCGGACTTGTAAAATTTTTCAAATTATATTACAACAACATAGAGAAATTTTGGTCGGATTTTGGACTTGTAAAATTTTCAAGTTATACTACATCGACTTAGAAGAATTTTGGTCAGATTTAGACTTGTAAAATTTTTCAGATTATACTACAACGACATAGAAAAATTTTAGTCAAATTTCGGACTTGTAAAATTTTTCAGATTATACTACAGCGACATAGAAAAATTTTAGTCAAATCTCGGACTTGTAAAATTTTTCAAATTATATTACATCGACTTAGAAGAATTTTGGTCAAATCTTGGACTTGTAAAATTTCAAATTATATTACATCGACTTAGAGAATTTTTGGTCGAGTCTTGGACTTGTAAAATTTTTCAGATTATACAGCTGTCAGTTGAAATGAGCTACTCGATGAGACCTATCACTTCTGCAGAGAAGCCATGTGCCTAGGATCAATAGTTTTCGAGATATAGCTGTTTTAAGTTTTGACAGCTGTCACCCGAAATGTAGATCTTAACAAGGCCTATAACTTCTGCAAAGAAGCCATGTGCCCAGGATCAATAGTTTCCGAGATATAGCTGTTTTAAGTTTGACAGCTGTCACCCGAAATGTAGATCTTAACAAGACCTATAACTTCTGCAAAGAAGTCATGTGCCCAAGATCAATAGCTTCCGAGATATAGCTGTTTAAAGTTTGACAGCTGTCACTCAAGATGTAGATCCTGATGAGGCCTATCACTTCTGCGAAGAAACCATGTGTCCAGGATCAATAGTTTCCAGGATATAGCTGTTTTAAGTTTTGACAGCTGTGATCCGAAATGCAGATCTTAACAAGACCTATAACTTCTGCAAAGAAACCATGTGCCCAGGATCAGTAGTTTCCGAGATACAGCTGTTCTAAGTTTGACAGCTGTCACCCGAAATGTAGATCTTAACAAGACCGGTAACTTCTGCAAAGAAACCATGTGTCCAGGATCAATAGTTTCCGAGATATAGCTAAGAAAAGCCACCATAAAACAGGCCTAGGTGGGTTGGGTCACCGTGTTGCAAGCCTAGCAGGGTCCATAACACAAGCCTAGTTGCGTCCAATCACCATAGCGCTAGCCCAGCCGGGTCCAGTCAAATAAAACAAGCCTGGTAGAGTGTAGTCGCCGTAGCACAAGCCTTGTTGCTTCCAGTCACCGTAATACGAGCCTAGTTAGGTTCAGTCACAATGATACAAGCCTAGCTACGTCCAGTAACCATAAAACAAGCCTGGTTAGGTTGGGTCACCATAGCGTAAGCCTATTAGGGTCCAGTCATCATTACACGAGTCTAATCGGGTCCAGCCACCATAACACAAGCCTGGCTGGGTCCAGAGACCATTACACGAGCCTAGCTTCATCCAATACAACATAAGCCTAGTTGGGTGTAGTCGCCATAGCACAAGTCAGGCTGCATCCAGTACCTATAGCACGAGCCTAGTTAGGTCCAGCTACCATATCACAAGCCTATGATAACATAGCCACAGTATAACATCAAAGACTTACCGGACGCAGGACGCGTGCGCAGTACGCGGATGTCGGATGGCTTCCGAGCTCCGATGGCATCCAGGCATTCAGGCATCCATGCATCCCAGCATCAGTTCTTGAATGGGCCTCCTGGCATCCCGGCATTCCAGCGTACTGGCATCCGGACAATCGGGCATCCAGCATCTCAGCATCCCGGCATCTAGGCATCCAGGCATCCGGGCATCCCAGCATCAGTTCCTGAAGGGGCCTGCCGGCATCTCGGCATCCCGGCATCTCAGCATCCCGGCATCCGGACAGTCGGGCATCCAACATCCCGGCATCCCGGCAGCCGGGCATCTCAGCATCTCATCAACCCGGCATCTAGGCATCCAGGCATCCGGGCATCCCAGCATCCCGGCATCCGGACAGTCGGGCATCCAGCATCCCGGCATCCCGGCAGCCGGGCATCTCAGCATCTCAGCAACCCGGCATCCCAGCATCAAGGCATCCAGGCATCCGGGCATCCGCGCATCCCAGCATCAGTCCTTGAGTGGGCCTCCCGGCATCTCGGCATCGGCTGTATGCGCGGAACACGGATGCCGGACGCGGGACGCATGCGCAGTACGCAATATTGTAGACTTGTAAAATTTCGTGATCATACTACATCGACTTATAAAGATTTTGGTAGTATCTAGGACTTCTAAAATTTTTCAGATTATACGACATCGACTTAGAAAAATTTGGTCAATTCTTGGACTTGTAAAATTTTCCAAATTATATTACATCGACATAGAAAAATTTTGATCGAATTTTGGACTTGTAAAATTTTCAAGTTATAGTATATCGACTTAGAAGAATTTTGGTCAAATTTGGACTTGTAAAATTTTTCAGATTATGCTACAACGACATAGAAAAATTTTAGTCAAATCTCGGACTTGTAAAATTTTTCAAATTATATTACAACAACATAGAGAAATTTTGGTCGAATTTTGGACTTGTGAAATTTTCAAGTTATACTACATCGACTTAGAAGAATTTTGGTCAAATTTAGACTTGTAAAATTTTTCAGATTATACTACAACGACATAGAAAAATTTTAGTCAAATTTCGGACTTGTAAAATTTTTCAGATTATACTACAGCGACATAGAAAAATTTTAGTCAAATCTCGGACTTGTAAAATTTTCCAAATTATATTACATCGACTTAGAAGAATTTTGGTCAAATCTTGGACTTGTAAAATTTCAAATTATATTACATCGACTTATAAAAATTTTGGGCAAATCCCGGACTTGTAAAATTTCAAATTATATTACATCGACATAGAAAAATTTTAGTCAAATCTTGGACTTGTAAAATTTCAAATTATTACATCGACTTATAAAAGTTTTGGTCAAATCCCGGACTTGAAAAATTTTCAAATTATATTACATCGACTTAGAAAAATTTGGTTGAATCTTGGACTTATAAAATTGTTCAAATTATGCTACATCGACTTAGGAAGTTTTGGTCAAATCTTGGACTTGTAGAATTTCCAAATTATATTACATCGACTTAGAGAATTTTTGGTCGAGTCTTGGACTTGTAAAATTTTTTAGATTATACAGCTGTCAGTTGAAATGAGCTACTCGATGAGACCTATCACTTCTGCAGAGAAACCATGTGCCTAGGATCAATAGTTTTCGAGATATAGCTGTTTTAAGTTTTGACAGCTGTCACCTGAAATGTAGATCTTAACAAGGCCTATAACTTCAGCAAAGAAACCATGTGCCCAGGATCAATAGTTTCCGAGATATAGCTGTTTTAAGTTTGACAGCTGTCACCCGAAATGTAGATCTTAATAAGACCTATAACTTCTGCAAAGAAGTCATGTGCCCAGGGTCAATAGTTTCCCAAGATATAAGCTGTTTTAAGTTTTGACAGCTGTGATCCGAAGTGTAGATCTTAACAAGATCTATAGTTTCTGCAAAGAGACCATGTGCCCAGGATCAATAGTTTCCGAGATATAGCTGTTTTAAGTTTGACAGCTGTCACCCGAATTGTAGATATTAACAGGACCTATAGCTTCTGCAAAGAAACCATGTGTCTAGGATCAATAGTTTCCGAGATATAGCTAAGAAAAGTTACCATAAAACAAGCCTAGATGGGTTGAGTCATAATGTTGCAAGTCTAGCAGGGGCCATAACACAAGCCTAGTTGCGTCCAGTCACTATAACGCAAGCCTAGTCGGGTCCAGTCACCATAAAACAAGCCTAGTAGAGTGTAGTCACCGTAGCATAAGCCTTGGTGGACTTGTAGGATTTTCGTGGTCATACTACATCGACTTATAAAGATTTTGGTCGTATCTAGGACTTGTAAAATTTTCAGATTATACGACATCGTCTTAGAAAAATTTGGTCAATTCTTGGACTTGTAAAATTTCCAAATTATATTACATCGACATAGAGAAATTTTGATCGAATTTTGGACTTGTAAAATTTTCAAGTTATAGTACATCGACTTAGAAGAATTTTGGTCAAATTTGGACTTGTAAAATTTTTCAGATTATACTACAACGACATAGAAAAATTTTAGTCAAATCTCGGACTTGTAAAATTTTTCAAATTATATTACAACAACATAGAGAAATTTTGGTCGAATTTTGGACTTGTAAAATTTTCAAGTTATACTACATCGACTTAGAAGAATTTTGGTCAGATTTGGACTTGTAAAATTTTTCAGATTATACTACAACGACATAGAAAAATTTTAGTCAAATTTCGGACTTGTAAAATTTTTCAGATTATACTACAGCGACATAGAAAAATTTAGTCAAATCTCGGACTTGTAAAATTTTTCAAATTATATTACATCGACTTAGAAGAATTTTGGTCAAATCTTGGACTTGTAAAATTTCAAATTATATTACATCGACTTAGAAGAATTTTGGTCAAATTTGGACTTGTAAAATTTTTCAGATTATACTGCAACGACATAGAAAAATTTTAGTCAAATCTCGGACTTGTAAAATTTTTCAGATTATACTACAACGACATAGAAAAATTTTAGTCAAATGTAGGACTTGTAAAATTTCAAATTATATTACATCGACTTATAAAAATTTTGGGCAAATCCCGGACTTGTAAAATTTTCAAATTATATTACATCGACTTAGAAAAATTTGGTTGAATCTTGGAATTATAAAATTTTCAAATTATGCTACATCGACTTAGGAAATTTTGGTCAAATCTTGAACTTGTAGAATTTCCAAATTATACTACATAGACTTAGAGAAATTTTGGTCGAATCTTGGACTTGTAAAATTTTTCAGATTATACAGCTGTCAGTTGAAATGAACTACTCGATGAGACCTATCACTTCTGCAGAGAAACCATGTGCCTAGGATCAATAGTTTTCGAGATATAGCTATTTTAAGTTTTGACAGCTGTCACCCGAAATGTAGATCTTAACAAGGCCTATGACTTCTGCAAAGAAACCACGTGCTCAGGATCGATAGTTTCCGAGATATAGCTGTTTTAAGTTTGACAGCTGTCACCCAAGATGTAGATCCTGATGGGACCTATCACTTCTGCAAAGAAACCATGTGCCCAGGATTAATAGCTTCCGAGATATAGCTGTTTAAAGTTTGACAGCTGTCACTCAAGATGTAGATCCTGATGAGACCTATCACTTCTGCGAAGAAACCATGTGCCCAGGATCAATAGCTTCCGAGATATAGCTGTTTAAAGTTTGACAGCTGTCACTCAAGATGTAGATCCTGATGAGGCCTATCACTTCTGCGAAGAAACCATGTGCCCAGGATCAATAGCTTCCGAGATATAGCTGTATAAAGTTTGACAGCTGTCACCCAAGATGTAGATCCTGATGAGACCTATCATTTCTGCAAAGAAACCATGTGCCCAGGATCAATAGCTTCCGAGATATAGCTGTTTAAAGTTTGACAGCTGTCACCAAAGATGTAGATCCTGATGAGACCTATCACTTCTGCAAAGAAACCATGTGCCCAGGATCAATAGCTTCCGAGATATAGCTGTTTGAAGTTTGACAGCTGTCACCCAAAATGTAGATCCTGATGAGACCTATCACTTCTGCAAAGAAACCATGTGCCCAAGATCAGTAGCTTCCGAGATATAGCTGTTTAAAGTTTGACAGCTGTCACTCAAGATGTAGATCCTGATGAGGCCTATCACTTCTGCGAAGAAACCATGTGTCCAGGATCAATAGTTTCCAGGATATAGCTGTTTTAAGTTTTGACAGCTGTGGTCCGAAATGCAGATCTTAACAAGACCTATAACTTCTGCAAAGAAACCATGTGCCCAGGATCAGTAGTTTCCGAGATACAGCTGTTCTAAGTTTGACAGCTGTCACCCGAAATGTAGATCTTAACAAGACCTGTAACTTCTGCAAGGAAACCATGTGTCCAGGATCAATAGTTTCCGAGATATAGCTAAGAAAAGCCACCATAAAACAGGCCTAGGTGGGTTGAGTCACCGTGTTGCAAGCCTAGCAGGGTCCATTACACAAGCCTAGTTGCGTCCAATCACCATAACGCTAGCCCAACCGGGTCCAGTCACCAAAACACAAGCCTAGTAGAGTGTAGTCGCCGTAGCACAAGCCTTGCTGCTTCCAGTCACCGTAATACGAGCCTAGTTAGGTTCAGTCACAATGATACAAGCCTAGCTACATCCAGTAACCATAAAACAAGCCTGGTTAGGTTGGGTCACCATAGCGTAAGCCTATTAGGGTCCAGTCATCATTACACGAGTCTAATCGGGTCCAGCCACCATAACACAAGCCTGGCTGGGTCCAGAGACCATTACACGAGCCTAGCTTCATCCAATACAACATAAGCCTAGTTGGGTGTAGTCGCCATAGCACAAGTCAGGCTGCATCCAGTACCTATAGCACGAGCCTAGTTAGGTCCAGCTACCATATCACAAGCCTATGATAACATAGCCACAGTATAACATCAAAGACTTACCGGACGCAGGACGCGTGCGCAGTACGCGGATGTCGGATGGCTTCCGAGCTCCGATGGCATCCAGGCATTCAGGCATCCATGCATCCCAGCATCAGTTCTTGAATGGGCCTCCTGGCATCCCGGCATTCCAGCGTACTGGCATCCGGACAATCGGGCATCCAGCATCTCAGCATCCCGGCATCTAGGCATCCAGGCATCCGGGCATCCCAGCATCAGTCCCTGAAGGGGCCTGCCGGCATCTCGGCATCCCGGCATCTCAGCATCCCGGCATCCGGACAGTCGGGCATCCAACATCCCGGCATCCCGGCAGCCGGGCGTCTCAGCATCTCAGCAACCCGGCATCTAGGCATCCAGGCATCCGGGCATCCCAGCATCCCGGCATCCGAACAGTCGGGCATCCAGCATCCCGGCATCCCGGCAGCCGGGCATCTCAGCATCTCAGCAACCCGGCATCTAGGCATCCAGGCATCCGGGCATCCCAGCATCCCGGCATCCGGACAGTCGGGCATCCAGCATCCCGGCATCCCGGCAGCCGGGCATCCAGGCATCAGCACATCCAGGCATCCGGCGTCACGCCAAAGTCGAGCATGCGCGAGACGCTACACTTTTGGCGCCAATCCCTGCCACCGACTCCCACTTGGCAATTCCACGGGGAGCGCCAGTGGACGCGACCGCTCTCCACGACGGGTGGAGAGCGACTGATGGTTAGGTTAGGTTAGGTTAGGTTAGGTTAGGTTAGGTTAGGTTAGGTTAGGTTAGGTTAGGTTAGGTTAGGTTAGGTTAGGTTAGGTTAGGTTAGGTTAGGTTAGGTTAGGTTAGGTTAGGTTAGGTTAGGTTAGGTTAGGTTAGGTTAGGTTAGGTTAGGTTAGGTTAGGTTAGGTTAGGTTAGGTTAGGTTAGGTTAGGTTAGGTTAGGTTAGGTTAGGTTAGGTTAGGTTAGGTTAGGTTAGGTTAGGTTAGGTTAGGTTAGGTTAGGTTAGGTTAGGTTAGGTTAGGTTAGGTTAGGTTAGGTTAGGTTAGGTTAGGTTAGGTTAGGTTAGGTTAGGTTAGGTTAGGTTAGGTTAGGTTAGGTTAGGTTAGGTTAGGTTAGGTTAGGTTAGGTTAGGTTAGGTTAGGTTAGGTTAGGTTAGGTTAGGTTAGGTTAGGTTAGGTTAGGTTAGGTTAGGTTAGGTTAGGTTAGGTTAGGTTAGGTTAGGTTAGGTTAGGTTAGGTTAGGTTAGGTTAGGTTAGGTTAGGTTAGGTTAGGTTAGGTTAGGTTAGGTTAGGTTAGGTTAGGTTAGGTTAGGTTAGGTTAGGTTAGGTTAGGTTAGGTTAGGTTAGGTTAGGTTAGGTTAGGTTAGGTTAGGTTAGGTTAGGTTAGGTTAGGTTAGGTTAGGTTAGGTTAGGTTAGGTTAGGTTAGGTTAGGTTAGGTTAGGTTAGGTTAGGTTAGGTTAGGTTAGGTTAGGTTAGGTTAGGTTAGGTTAGGTTAGGTTAGGTTAGGTTAGGTTAGGTTAGGTTAGGTTAGGTTAGGTTAGGTTAGGTTAGGTTAGGTTAGGTTAGGTTAGGTTAGGTTAGGTTAGGTTAGGTTAGGTTAGGTTAGGTTAGGTTAGGTTAGGTTAGGTTAGGTTAGGTTAGGTTAGGTTAGGTTAGGTTAGGTTAGGTTAGGTTAGGTTAGGTTAGGTTAGGTTAGGTTAGGTTAGGTTAGGTTAGGTTAGGTTAGGTTAGGTTAGGTTAGGTTAGGTTAGGTTAGGTTAGGTTAGGTTAGGTTAGGTTAGGTTAGGTTAGGTTAGGTTAGGTTAGGTTAGGTTTTTTTTTTTTTTTTTTTTTTTGCTAACGGCCCGGCCCGCGAGCTACCTACTCCCCGTTTTGTAACAGGTCATTTTTACTGCTTAATTTAATTTTACTTTATATATTTTGAGCTCTTTTCGGCGCTTTTTGCGCGTTGTTCTTTTTAAATTATCAATTCTTACTGTCTATTACAATTTTTCCTATTTTACTGTTACAATTATTCTTATTATCTATGCATACATTTTAAAAGTCAAATAATTTTCAAATTTTACATTACACTATTATTATTATTACATTTTTTATTACCAATTTAAACATTATTATTACCTTTATTAAAAATTACATTACAATTATTATTATTACCTTACACTACACATTTACAATAATTAAACTTACATCTATACTTTCCCCGGGCTAGTCAATATCACAGTGTTGTCACTTAATTACTAAAATCACAATCTTACATACTAATATCACAGAAGAATTTACTTAAATACTATTATCACAATGTTTACGTTTTATTTCTTAATACTACCAAATTTACTATTTTTAATGCGAATTTCAAAAATATACTTCTCTGGTCACTATCAATCATTATTTCCCATAAGTTTTGCCTGCTGAAGTGTGTGTATAACTGTGTGCGTGTGTCGTGTCTGTCTGAATCGTGCAAAGGGCAATCTAGGAGGACATGGAAGATGTCCTCCTCAACACTAGGATCGCAGACGCATCCTGGGGTGTCCTTACATTTAAAGCGATGGAGGTAGGCAGAGAAGCCGCCATGTCCCGTCAGCAGTTGCGCACTCATACGATCAATCCTCATTTTTCTCACAACACCGAAGGCATCCTCCCCGCTTGGGAAGAATGCCCTCGTTGTAGCGGCCGTGGTTTCGCTCCTATACCTTCTGTCCCATTCTGCTTTCGTCACACCGCGTATATGCCGTTTGACGAAAGAGACAGGACAGCAGTCATAGTGCGACTTGCTCTTTAACTTGAGGGCCGCTTCCTTCGCCAGCTGGTCCGCCCTCTCGTTTCCGATCACCCCGACGTGGGCCCTGATCCAGAACAGAGTAACGGTTTGCCCGTTATCCCTGATCTGCGCCAGATTGCCCTGTATCGCCTTGGTGATCGGATGCGAGGATTCTGGATCAGCTAGCGACTGGAGAGCGGACCTCGAGTCACTGAGCACGGCCGCCTCCTTCCATCCCTTTCCCATCACACATTCTGTTGCTTGGAGGATGGCGTACAGCTCGGCTTGGAAGACCGTACAGTATGGCTCCAACTTGAACTTTCGGGAGAGGACTTCTGCCTGCCCTTTCCAACAGGTCAGGGCGGCTCCTACCTTTCCCTCCAGTTTGCTGCCATCTGTATAGATCTTTACCATACCATCCGCCGTTGTGCCATCCTCCTCTGCATTCTCCACGCATTCAAATCCTATCATTCTGCAACTGCTGGGGTGGTCTGCCTCCATGAAGGACACCCTTTGCTCCACCTTTCTTCCCCTCAATACTTCCTGGGGTTTCCCACGCTTTGCCTCATAAAGCAGGGATGTTTCTTGGACCCTAAGGTCCAGAGGAAGCAGCCCCGAAAGTATTAAGGCGGAGTTAAGGGAAACGGTCCTATAACATTTACAAATTTTTTGCGCGAATCCCCTTTGCACGACCCCGAATACCTTCCTACTAATAAGCTTTTGGGCTTCTTTGGCCCACACACTAGACGCGTACAGAATTATGGGCTCTATTACCGCGACGTACATCGTTCTGATCACCTCCGGATCCAGCCCCCACGTTGTCTTTGCCGCTCTGGCTACTCCCTTATATATATTTATGGCCTTTTTGCATACATAACTGATGTGGGGGTTGAATGTCAACTTGTCGTCGACAATCAACCCCAGTATTTTCATTTCCTTAACTATCTCTATTTCTTCTCCCGCCATGATCAGCCTAGGGGTGTCGAACTTTAGTTTGTTGGTAATTACCATGGCCTTGGTCTTTTGTGGCGCAAATTTCAATTTGTTCGACTTCCCCCAGGTACTGACCACGGCGAGAGCGTCGTTCGCTTTGTGGGAGACTTCGCGGGCACTGTTTCCTTCGATGATCAGAACGATGTCGTCCGCAAATGCCTGGCTGTAGATATTGGCATCGGCGAGTTCGCAGAGGAGGGGGTCTAAAAGAATATTCCAAAATAGAGGGCCCCCTATGGAGCCCTGCACACAGCCCTTGTTTGTGGACTTCCCCCACTCCTCCCCCGCGTATCTCACCGACACCCTCCTGTCCTGAAGATAGCTGTCAACGAGTCTTCTAATGTTTATTGGGCATCCCTTGATTTCCAGTTGAGCACGGATCTGTGGCCACCAAGCGTTGTCGAAGGCCCCCTCTATGTCCAGCGAAATCAGGGCCATAATTTGCTTATTATGCAAATTATGCCTGATCCGCTGAACCATGTCGTAGAGGGAGTCCTCGGTACTTCGCTGTGGCACAAACCCGTACTGTCTAGGATTCAGTTTTGGGAGTACGTGCCATTTAATTCGTTTGACAGCCATCTTCTCGAGGATCTTACCTAGTACAGCCAGGAGTCCTATCGGCCTATACGACTTGGGGTTAGTGTAGTCCTCCTTGTTTGGCTTCCGCAACATGATTATTGTGGCGTCTTTCCATGGCCCGGGAAAGTGGGACAGCTCCAGGCACTTGTTGTACATCGCGAGGGCTGTTTGAAGGTCAGTTCTTATAGCCGCCGCGCATATGTCCGCTGTGAAGCCGTCTCTACCCGGAGCCTTCTTGGGGTTGAATGATTCCACCGCATGAATTAGTTCAGCTTCCACGAATGGGGGGTCACAAACTCCATGTTTGCTCCCTACATTCGCTTCCGCCGCCCTAATTCTAACGGCTTTGTGGGAATCATTCTCCCCCTCTTCAGTATCTTCCGGGTAGAAGGTTTCAGCCATTATGCGCGCCGACTCCTGCAGGCTGGTGGTTTTGCCGTCCCTCGCGATGGGTAGATCTTCTTGTTGGCTCTTCGTTCTTGAAATGACTCTATAAATGCTGTCCCACATTGATTCCCGATCCTGTTTGCCACAGAAGTCTTTCCAACTCTTCACACGTGCCCTATCCATCTCTTCCTTGTATTCCTTCAAAATCACCTCATACTGCTCGACCACATGCTCTCTGCGGCTTGGTGCCGCCCATCTTATTCGTCTCCTCCTTTTATTCTTTTCTTTCTTCAATTTTTCTAGTTCCTCGGACCACCACACAATCTTTATCTTATTGTTGTACTTTTTGGGTTTTAATTGATTGTTGCATGTTTCTTCTATTACTTTTGTATATTTATCTATAAATTTCTCTAATTCGTTATGGTCTAAAATTTTCCCTACTTCCTCACTATTTACATTTTCTTCTGACATTTTACCTTTTAAATATTCTGTAAAGGTTTTCCAGTTCGCGTTTTTAGTGTTATATTTTCTAGTTGTTTTGTTATTACCTACCTCGCTTATTTTGTTAATCATAATTTTAAATGTGATTGTGTTGTGGTCCGAGGTAACCAGATCGTCTCTTAGCTTCCATTCCTTTACTTTATCGAGCATGTTGGTCGAGCAGAACGTAACGTCCACGTGGCTTTGATACTCCCTTCCCCCTCTCCACGTGTGAAAAGTTGGCTTCGTCCCCTCATTGACCACACTCAACCCCAAGTCGCTCGCTACCCCGAGCAGCGCTTCCCCTCTCTCGTCGCTTTTCACACTCCCCCACCACTCACTCCACGCGTTACCATCCCCCCCCATTATTACATGTGTTGTTCCTATTTCGTTTATAATTTTTTCTATTTGCGTAAGGTGTTCTTCAATATCGTGTTCTGGTTCGAAGTAGTAGGAGATCACCGCGACGTCATATTTTGGTGTTATTAATTTTATGACGGTTATGTTTGCTGTTGTGAGGTCGGGAAGTTGGTGGATTTTAATTGTTGCGTCGAAGACTGCGATTGCCGCTTTGTTTACCTTCCCGACCTCTTGTTTTGCTTGTATTATTCTGACGCCTCGGTGATCCCCCACCACTCCTGTGTTTCCTGTGTATGGTTCTTGGATCAGAGCCAGGGTGGTTTTGTTTTTTGCAGCCTCCAGTATGAGCTCGCTTGTCGCGTTCTTGCTCCGCTGGAGGTTAGCTTGCATAATTCTATATAATATTTCCACCTTGTCGCCCTTAGCAATACGCCACCCTGGCCCTAGCTATCCTGTCCCACTTCTGCCTTAATGGACATGCGCTATTAAATGTATTGTGTTCCACATTTGGCAACTTCTCCTTCTTGCAATTGATGCACGATGGAAGCATCTCTTTGTTTGGGCACGCGGCGTACAAATGTTCCTCCCCACAGTGGCTGCATCTGTCCAGCTCCTCCTCACAGACCCGTCTGCTGTGGCCGTAGCCCAGACAGCGGGAGCACTGGATAAGAGGGGACTGATCTTCTACTCCGGATTTTCCCCATTGCAGTTGGAGAGTCCCCTCCTCTGTCAGCTGTCTCCATACCGGGGGAGTCACCCTTACCACTATGTGCGCCGCGTGCGGGTTTCTCGTCTTCTTTTCATACACAATCTCCGCACAGTCGGTCACCTTTACATCTCCTTTCTTTCCTTTCTCTATCACCCTTTTTATCCCTTCCATAACTTGTTGTCTCTTGTCCCCTCCTCTAACATATTTTACAACTATAAGTGGGTTTTTGTTTATTGCTTTCTCCACTTTGAGGTTTTCCTTATTTCCTATCCTTTCTTTCATTCTCTCCGCTTCTGCTTCTTTTTCGAATCCGAAGATCGCTTTTTGGCCTTTCGCCTTCCTTATCCTGCTGACCTCGAACCATTCCCCTCCTCCGTCGTTGTCGACCGACTCCTTTACCATTTCTATTATCTGGTCGCTGGTTTTAGAGGCGTCGGTCGACGTGACTATGATTGAGTGTAGGGTTTTCGGAGCGGGAATCGTCTTTTTCCTTACTACTTCCGCATATGTTCCTTCTTCTTTTGTTCCTTTTATTTCCTCTCTCATTCCTTTCCCTTTTTCTATATCCTTCTTTATCTCTTCCATTATTTTATTGCTTTTGCTTATTATTTCTCTAATGCTTTTTTGTTCTGCTTGCTTGCTTGCGCTTTCTACTGCTTGTTTACTTATCTTTTCAATTATTTCTTCCATCTTCTGTTTTTCCTTTTTTGCTTCTACCTTTCTCTCCGCTTCTGCTTTTTCAATTCTCTCCTGTACTTCTGTCATTTTCTTGATATCAGCTTTTCCTCCTATTTTTTCAATTGCTTCCTTCATTTTCTTACTTTCTTCTTTTTGCTCTTTTATTGCTTTTGTCCACATTTCCTTCATTGCTTTGTTCTCTTCCATCTGTTTTTTCATTTCTTCTTTCATTTCCTTTGCAACTCTATTTTCCTCTTTTATTCTTTCTCTGTTTTCCTTCATCAATACTCGTATCATTTTAGTTATTTCATTTGTCTCCTGTGTTTCACTTTCGTTTTTATTTTGCTTTGGTTCGGGTACTCCTGTTTTGTCCTTTTTGCCTCTCTTTTCCAATTCGATCGTCAATTCTTTGTTTCTACCTACAATTTCCTTTACAATTTCTACCATTTCTTTCACCTCCTCCACTATCCTCGCCTTGTTCTCCCTCGTGACCGACTTGTTTGGACCTTTGGGTTCCATCTGTTGATTGATCTTCGTTTGTGCATCAATTGCTCTCCTCTCCAAGTCGCGCATGTCCATTCCAGGTCTAAGGCTGTCCATAGTGAGCATGCTTTTTTCTACCTCCTTGGGTGTGGTGGGGGCTGTGGGGTTCGCCTGGGATCTTATTCTCTCCAGGTTTATGCTAAAGTCCGTGCTCAAACGTGTGGTTCGGGGAAAAACGGGGTCTTTGCTTGTATACATCTTCTATCAATCTACCCTGGGTTCGTTTAATAAATAAGACGACACAAAATAAATTAACACAAAACGATAAAAGTAAATTTGTAAAAGTTGTAAATGGAGGACAATGGACAAGTTAAAATGACAATAAATTAAACAAGAAATAAAACGCCTAATACTAAAAGAATTGAATACCTAAATATTATTGACTAGAATTTCCTATGCTACTGTTATTGATGACTAGTGTTTTGGTGTGTGTAGTGTTCTTTGTATGTGTTTTGTATGTCTGATAGTGTGTGTTATGTATGTTTATGTATGCTTGGGGAGCAGCTTTGTCAAATTAATATAAAATACAAGTTTATAATCAGAATAAATTTGTAAACTTAAGCTATGTCAAAGATTAAAATATTTGTAAAAGTTATATAAAACTTATGTCTAATATCACAGTCAAAAATACACGAAAATCTAATAAAATACACAATAATTAAAAATTCACAATAAAATATTTAAAAAAAAATAAAAAATATAAGATTTGTAAAAGTTGTAAAAAGGGACGTCACAATACTTAAACTAAGTCAATCACTACTCTTTTTTCACTCTTCGTCAATATCCACTCTAAAATTATTACTCTACTATTTGCTCTACCAGTAGAGTATGTCTCAAATTACTATTTTAGTCTTCTAACTTATAAATTGACGGAGTTAGGTAGTTAAAAGAAAAAATTTGACCTTTGAAAAAAAAAATGACCTCGGTCGTAGAGCGACTCTACCCTACCAGGGGGATAGCCCAGAGCGGGGGATGAATGCCCAAAAAGTCCCAGCGTCGTAGCTCCAGTAGTTCCGGAGTTATGCCGCCTCAAAGTTTTTCAAGATGGCGGCCGAAATGTCAGCTGGAACTTAGATGGGCGATATCTCCGCCGCTATTTGTACTAGACCCCCGGTGTGCGGGTTTATTGAGTCGGGCTTGCCGAGATCTGTCGAATGGCAGGGTAATCCGGCCCAAAAATTTCTACCCCTCCAATTTAAAAATTTTGCCCCTGGGGGTGTAGAGTACCCCGTCCTATAGTCCCTAGAGGAAACCCCGTCTCTCTACGACCAACGGTTCGGGAGATATGGGCGTCCGTATGGAACCGGAAGTGGATCCAAGATGGCCGCCACGGTTTTTAAAACCTTATATCTCCCAAACGGGTGGTCGTACAGACTCGTGCGTAGGCTCGTTGAAATGGGCTCGTCGAGCTCTACACGGGACAATGTAGAGCTAAAAAATGTAGAGCTCCAAAATTGTTTTTTAGACTCTAGGTAGAGTCGGTCACTATAAAAGACTTAAAACTAAGTTGCGCCTTATTTCTATCACCCCCCGTTCTCCCGATATTCCCAAGTTCACAGAAAAACTGGTTTTCACCCTCCCCCTCCGAGGGGGGTGCTCTACCACGTTTGAACTCTATGAAAGAGTTGTAGATCTCGGCGATCTACACAGTTTACCAAAAACCCCGTAATTTTAGGCCTAATGGTTGCCGAGATATGAAGTTTTGAAATTTACGATTTACGTAAAAAAATTCCGAAAATGACCCCCCCCAATTTTGGTCCTAGAATTTTGAAAATTTTACTGTGTGTAGAGCTCCCCAAAAAAATGACTCCAGCGAAAGAAAATTTCGAAAAAGTCTCCCCGGGGGGAAGTTACACCCCTGTGAACTTGGGAATTTTCTCGAGTTTTCCTGCCCCACTGTCAATCTTATAACTTTAATAACTCTACCAAATATTAATCTAAAAATCTAAATTTAATGCCAAAATGTGCGTCTTGAATTGTTCTAAATTGTCCAAAAATAAAAAATAATTAAATATAATTTTTTGACGTCTTTTTGCTGAATTTTCTGAAATGTTAAAATTTTTTCCTAATTTTGATAATAAAATGTTAAATAAAAATGATAAAATTATAAAATCGACGAAAAAAGGTGCGGGGCAAGGAGGTCTATTACATATATAAAAACAAAATTTAAAACCCAAAAAATAAAAAAGTTATTAACCAAAAACAAAATTTTAAAAATTCCACTCATAAGTTTGTAACCTAAATAGCAAAAAATTTTTCCCGGGGAAAGTATCCTAAAATTTTGTTACAAACTATTTCAGCTTTAGGGCTATCTATATTAAGCTTAAAAACTGTCAGTTTCAGCACTATTTTTGGAATAAAATTGTCTACAAACTTATTATTTTGTACTTTTCAGAATTGAAAATTTTTAATGTCCAATAACTTTTTTCCCACTTAACTTTTGGTCACTTTTCTTTCGGTTTTGGGTTCCTCTCGTCGTTCTCCAGGTAATGGTGTCGTCCGATTTTGTCCAGCTCCTCTGGGTCGATTTCCCACAACACGTGGTGAAACCGGAAATTGTCCCGTGGTTCCTGTGTCCGTTCCCGGAAAAATCCGGAAGTTGTCTCGGGAGATAGATCTCACCGAGACGCGTCTATTGACTCCAGAAAACTTGGTGGTTACCGCTGAAACGCCGGAGTTATAAGCGTTTTAGTCACAAAAAACTCCAAGTTTTGGTTAAGTTTTCACCAAAAAGTTTAAAAATACACAAAATTTTCACTTTTTCTCCACTTTTCTTTGTAATAACAATCACTCGCGTCCTAAAAAGTATATTGGAAGTTTTTCCGGCGCGATTCGTGAAGTTTTTCAATTTTTTACGATTTTTTGCGTGCGGAGCGGCTCTAAATCTTGGCGCTTCCGACGGCGGGTGGTGCGCAACTGGGTTAGGTTAGGTTAGGTTAGGTTAGGTTAGGTTAGGTTAGGTTAGGTTAGGTTAGGTTAGGTTAGGTTAGGTTAGGTTAGGTTAGGTTAGGTTAGGTTAGGTTAGGTTAGGTTAGGTTAGGTTAGGTTAGGTTAGGTTAGGTTAGGTTAGGTTAGGTTAGGTTAGGTTAGGTTAGGTTAGGTTAGGTTAGGTTAGGTTAGGTTAGGTTAGGTTAGGTTAGGTTAGGTTAGGTTAGGTTAGGTTAGGTTAGGTTAGGTTAGGTTAGGTTAGGTTAGGTTAGGTTAGGTTAGGTTAGGTTAGGTTAGGTTAGGTTAGGTTAGGTTAGGTTAGGTTAGGTTAGGTTAGGTTAGGTTAGGTTAGGTTAGGTTAGGTTAGGTTAGGTTAGGTTAGGTTAGGTTAGGTTAGGTTAGGTTAGGTTAGGTTAGGTTAGGTTAGGTTAGGTTAGGTTAGGTTAGGTTAGGTTAGGTTAGGTTAGGTTAGGTTAGGTTAGGTTAGGTTAGGTTAGGTTAGGTTAGGTTAGGTTAGGTTAGGTTAGGTTAGGTTAGGTTAGGTTAGGTTAGGTTAGGTTAGGTTAGGTTAGGTTAGGTTAGGTTAGGTTAGGTTAGGTTAGGTTAGGTTAGGTTAGGTTAGGTTAGGTTAGGTTAGGTTAGGTTAGGTTAGGTTAGGTTAGGTTAGGTTAGGTTAGGTTAGGTTAGGTTAGGTTAGGTTAGGTTAGGTTAGGTTAGGTTAGGTTAGGTTAGGTTAGGTTAGGTTAGGTTAGGTTAGGTTAGGTTAGGTTAGGTTAGGTTAGGTTAGGTTAGGTTAGGTTAGGTTAGGTTAGGTTAGGTTAGGTTAGGTTAGGTTAGGTTAGGTTAGGTTAGGTTAGGTTAGGTTAGGTTAGGTTAGGTTAGGTTAGGTTAGGTTTTTTTTTTTTTTTTTTTTTTGATTGGGTGCCCTTCTAGTACCCTGCCCGGTCCATGCTAAGGTCTACACGCTACCGGACAGCATTGTAGCTAGTCGGGCTATATACATATATTTAATACTGTTTATTGTGTACCTGTGCAAGTTCAGTAAGTGACTTCCCTTTGCAGGGTAAGTATGTTAAGTAAATGCAAGGCCGCACCATGATAGTGCGTACGCCGTATATGTATTAAGGCTTCCTTTGCGGGGAAGCCCCGTATAGTGTCTTGTGTGCAGTGTAGTAATCCAACCCAACCCCCCTGTTTGTGGTGTGTACCTGTGCAAGGTTAGTAAGTGACTTCCCTTTGCAGGGTAAGTATGTAAGTAAAATGCAAGGCCGCTATGGTGCGTCCGCCACTTATGTATTAAGACTTCCTTTGCGGGGAAGCCCCGTATAGAGTCTTGTGTGCAGTGTAGTAATCTGACCCAACCAACCGGAGCCCAGCCCGATTGTTGAATGGACATCTATCTGTTTGAGTGATTTAAATTTAAATAGTTATTCAAGGTGGTAACCATGACTAGTAAGATCTGAGTCTGCTCAAATACTAATTTGAAAGTGATTAGATGTTTTAAGTGTTGCAACCACAAGAAGGGGTTAGTCAAATTTGTAGGGTTTATTTCTTGTGGACTAGATAGGCAGTCAGAGGGAATAAAAGAGTTAGATGAAGTATTATTTTCTAAATTCCAGGCTCTAGCTTTTTCAATAGCTAAGAGTTCAGCCTGAAGTACAGTGCAGAATCTATATAATATAAATTTCCTGATGATGTTAGTTTAAGTAGTATCCGGGAGGATTACTACAAAGGCTGCGCCAGCATCATCGTTTTCAGTTTTGCAGCCATCAGTGTAAATTTGAGTGGGGTTTGAGTAGGAATTAAGGATGTCATTGACGTTGTTTTAGTTAATTGCAGATTAGTGTTCTATCGGTTTTCTAAAGCGTGGGTGACAAAGCCGGGCTGTCCGAAGAGTAGCCAGGCGAATGCCATCGCAGTAATCAATCACTCAGCTTATCCCTTAAGGATTTTGAGGTAACACCAACCTATCCCGACTAATAGTGTTAATATACATATTTTATACTGTTTAGGTGTGTACCTGTGTGTGTGAGATTTTAACTATTGTATGTGCTTGTTAAGAGTAATTGTAATAATAAATAAGTAAACTATTAATAATAAGTGACAGCCCTATGCAGAATAGTCGTGTGTGTCTAACCCAACCACAGTCTAACCAATATATAAATATAAATATACTAAATAAATAAATAAATAACCACTCCTAAACCTTAACCCAACCAATATATACATATATTTAATATTTACCTTTCGAGAACCTTGAACATTACCATGTTACCTTGATGTTACCTTAATGTTACCTTGGTGTAATCTAATTGTGCTCTAACTTACTTTCTTACTATCATACTACATGAGGGTTAAATAAAATACAAATACGAATTTCGGCGGTGATGGGCGAGCGATGCAAACTCCGCTTAACCTAAAGCCGGGCTGCCCGGAGAGTAACCAGGCGAATGTTATTGCAGTAATCAATCACTCAACTTTCCCAGTCACCCCCAAGTCAGACGTAGTGCAGCAACCATGTTCGTCCATCAAGTCACCCACCGAGATGAATGGCCGGTCAGTACGAGAGAATGACACACTACGCCCGACCTGCATGAGACAGACAATAGAGAGTGAATTGACAGAAAGCTGCCCTCGACCATCAGCACGCCCATTTAATGTTGAATTAAACAGCACCGTAGAACGTAGGCTGAAAATGGGTATATATAAATAAATAAATAAAGATATCCAGCTGTGCCCCGCGGCTTAACTCGCGACATACATACATATACACTCAGGTTTTCATATAATTCACAGAACTATTACGCAGGCGTAATGCGCTTGTAGGACACAGCTGTGTATTTATTCAGAGTATAATATTATTTCTCTCTTTCTTGCTATCTTTTTACGTAAGGGTTAAATAAAACACAAATACGAATTTCAGCGGTGATGGGCGAGCGATGCAAACTCCGCTTAACCTAAAGCCGGGCTGCCCGGAGAGTAACCAGGCGAATGTTATTGCAGTAATCAATCACTCAACTTTCCCAGTCACCCCCAAGTCAGACGTAGTGCAGCAACCATGTTCGTCCATCAAGTCACCCACCGAGATGAATGGCCGGTCAGTACGAGAGTATGACACACTACGCCCGACCTGCATGAGACAGACAATAGAGAGTGAATTGACAGAAAGCTGCCCTCGACCATCAGCACGCCCATTTAATGTTGAATTAAACAGCACCGTAGACCGTAGGCTGAAAATGGGTATATATAAATAAATAAATAAAGATATCCAGCTGTGCCCCGCGGCTTAACTCGCGACATACATACATATACACTCAGGTTTTCATATAATTCACAGAACTATTACGCAGGCGTAATGCGCTTGTAGGACACAGCTGTGTATTTATTCAGAGTATAATATTATTTCTCTCTTTCTTGCTATCTTTTTACGTAAGGGTTAAATAAAACAAATATATGAATTTCGGCGGTGATAGGCGAGCGATGCAAACTCCGCTTAACCTAAAGCCGGGCTGTCCGGAGAGTAACCAGGCGAATGTTATCGCAGTAATCAATCACTCGACCTTCCCAGTCACCTCTAAGTCAGACGTAGTGCAGCAACCATGTTCGTCCATTAAGTCACCCACCGAGATGAATGGCCAGTCAGTACGAGAGTATGACACACTACGCCCGACCTGCATGAGACAGACAATAGAGAGTGAATTGACAGAAAGCTGCCCTCGACCATCAGTACGCCCATATAATTTATAATTGAGCAGCACCGTAGGATGGAAATATCAAGGAGATCTCAAGCTGTAGCATGACGGGAGGCGTTTGTGGAATTCCAAGCAGCAGGGGGTGTACAGGGGATGGTGAGGATGAAGACAGATGGTTAAGAAGTCTATCAATCCCACAGCCACATCCCCGCGTATGTACAGATCGTACTCTGGTGGGCCACTCCACCTACCGCTTGAATATTGCCAGCACCGCACTCAACCATTTAGCTCTCAGCTCCAGATTCCAAAATATAGATACGCGTGTGGGTACCCACTGATGCATGTATGGGCTCTGACAACCAAATTAAAAACCGAAGTCTGATCACCTTGAAGTTTTTAAAGAAGTGGTGAGAAGTGAGAGTATTTATAACGATGAATAGAATTAAGTGTCAAAATGTGGTGATCGATCCATATTATTATATGATAACCGATACCATATGGTGAGAATCAAGTTAGGGTTATAAAGGAGAAAAATTAAGTGTTGTTAAGTTACTTGAGATTGTCGACGATGTCAGACACAAATTTAGTAAATGAGTCAATTAGTGTTTCTTTATTAGTTACGATTGCTACATCAAATGGGTCATTACTCTTATAGTATAAACAAGATTGCAGAAAATCATGTCTTGCAGTACCAGAACGTGGGCATTCGCAGTAAATGTTGGATAGTTTGAGTTGTGAGAGTGTTGAATGGACATCTATCTGTTTGAGTGATTTAAATTTAAATAGTTATTCAAGGTGGTAACCATGACTAGTAAGATATGAGTCTGCTCAAATACTAATTTGAAAGTGATTAGATGTTTTAAGTGTTGCAACCACAAGAAGGGGTTAGTCAAATTTGTAGGGTTTATTTCTTGTGGACTAGATAGGCAGTCAGAGGGAATAAAAGAGTTAGATGAAGTATTATTTTCTAAATTCCAGGCTCTAGCTTTTTCAATAGCTGAGAGTTCAGCCTGAAGTACAGTGCAGAATCTATATAATATAAATTTCCTGATGATGTTAGTTTAAGTAGTATCCGGGAGGATTACTACAAAGGCTGCACCAGCATCATCGTTTTCAGTTTTGCAGCCATCAGTGTAAATTTGAGTGGGGTTTGAGTAGGAATTAAGGATGTCATTGACGTTGTTTTAGTTAATTGCAGATTAGTGTTCTATCGGTTTTCTAAAGCGTGGGTGAAGAAGGTCCTGTGTTCTAGCAGGTCTTTTGACAGTAATGTTAGGAAGTAGAAATACACGAAGACCAGTGAAGAGTGTGTGCGCTCAATGATAGCTACCTCAAACACTAAGAGATGTAAGAGGGTTAACCAGCCAGAGCAGTTGTTGCGTAGGCAGAGGTAGTTCTGGATGCTCTTAAAGTTTTAGTGTAAGCCACATTGGAGAGTACGAAGCCGATCGCGTACTGCTGGCAGCGTATGTTACAGCGGATTCAATGACATAGTTGCATAAAATAGTGATATCATCACTGTTTATGCCCCAAGTGGGCAGATAAATTTTTACATAGTTTGTTATAAATTTTATTAGTTTTTACAATAAGGTCTACGTGTTTAATAGATTTTAAGATTTATCTATAGTTACTCCAAGTAATTTTGAAGAATAAACAATTAATAAAATATTTTTATCCATAGTGATTTTAGGTTTTTGAGCTGAAAGTAAGAATGAAGTAAGTTGTGTTTTAGAGAGTCCAAAAGTTAGCTTAACTTTAGTACCCCGATTTGGTATAAGATATCAAGAGATATAGTGATGACCAGCTGATGCTGATCTTTAGTAGTTTTGGTAGTGTCCAAGGCCACCTCAAGTGCATCGAGGGTGGATATTTGTGCTTAGAAGCCAAATTGCCGAGCATTGTGATGGCCATTAATTAGTTGATGATAGGTAAGTCTCTTCGTGGTAAGTTTCTCTAGAAGTTTACCCAAAACATTAATGAGTTCAATGGGGCGATATGTGCCGATATCTGAGTAGTCATCTTTACCTGGTTTGGAAGATCTTTCACAGACGCTGTTTTCCAGGCAAAGGGGAAGTGGAAAATGCTCAGACATTGATTCATGAGGTTAGTAAGGAAGTCAAGGTGACATTCGGCAAGAGACGTACATGTAGATCTTAACAAGGCCTATAACTTCTGCAAGGAATCCATGTACCTAGGATCAATAGTTTTCAAGATATAGTTGTGTAAAGTTTTGACAGCTGTCACCCAAAATGTAGATCTTGACAAGACCTATAACTTCTGCAAAGAAACCATGTACCTAGGATCAATAGTTTTCGAGATAAAGCTGTTATAAGTTTGACAGCTGTAAGTTGAGATGGACTCCTCAATGAGACCTATCACTTCTACAAAGAAACCATGTACCTAGGATCAATAGTTTTCAAGATAAAGCTGTTTTAAGTTTGACAGCTGTCAGTTGAAATGAACTCAATGAGACCTATCACTTCTGCAAAGAAACCATGTGCCTAGGATCAATAGTTTCCAAGATATAGTTGTTTTAAGTTTGACAGCTGTCACCCAAAATGTAGATCTTGACAAGACCTATAACTTCTGCAAAGAAACCATGTACCTAGGATCAATAGTTTTCAAGATAAAGCTGTTTTAAGTTTGACAGCTGTCAGTTGAAATGAACTCCTCAATGAGACCTATCACTTCTGCAAAGAAACCATGTGCCCAGGATCAATAGTTTCCGAGATATAGCTGTTTTAAGTTTGACAGCTAACACCCAAAATGTAGACCTTAATGAGACCTATCACTTCTGCAAGGAAGCCATGTGCCTAGGATCAATAGTTTCCGAGATAAGGCTGTTTTAAGTTTGACAGCTGTCACTCAAAATGTAGACCTTAGTGAGACCTATAACTTTTGCAAAGAAACCATGTGCCCAGGATCAATAGTTTCCGAGATAAAGCTGTTTCAAGTTTGACAGCTGTCACCCAAGATGTGGACCTTGATGAGACCTATCACTTCTGCAAAGAAGCCATGTGCCCAGGATCAATAGTTTCCGAGATACAGCTGTTTTAAGTTTGACAGCTGTCAGTAGAAATGAACTCCTGAATGAGACCTATAACTTCTGCAAAGAAACCATGTGCCTAGGATCAATAGTTTCCGAGAAAGAGCTGTTTTAAGTTTGACAGCTGTCACTCAAAATGTAGACCTTGATGAGACCTATCACTTCTGCAAAGAAACCATGTGCCTAGGATCAATAGTTTCCAAGATATGGCTGTTTTAAGATTGACAGCTGTCAGTTGAAATGAACTACTCGATGAGACCTATCATTTCTGCAAAGAAACCATGTGTCCAGGATCGATAGCTTCCAAGATATAGCGTTTTAAAGTTTGACAGCTGTCACTCGAAATGTAGATCTTGACAAGACCTATCACTTCTGCAAAGAAACCATGTGCCTAGGATCAATAGTTTCCAAGATATAGCTGTTTCAAGTTTGACAGCTGTCACCCAAAATGTAGACCTTAATGAGACCTATAACTTCTGCAAAGAAACCATGTGCCTAAGATCAATAGTTTCCAAGATAAAGCTGTTTTAAGTTAGACAGCTGTCACTCAAAATGTAGACCTTGATGAGACCTATCACTTCTGCAAAGAAACCATGTGCTCAGGATCGATAGTTTCCAAGATATAGCTGTTTTGTACAAGCCTAGTTACATCAAGTCACCATGGAACAAGCCTAGCTGGGTTGAGTCACCACAGTGCCAGCCAAACTGGGCCCATAACACAAGCTTAGCTGCGTCCAGTTACCATAGCACGAGTCTAGCTACATCCAGTCGCCATAAAACAAGCCTAGTTGGGCTCAGTCACCATAACGCAAGCCTAGCTGGGTCCAGCCACCATAACACAAGCCTAGCTGCGTCCAGTCACTATAATATGAGTCCGATAATTAGGTTCAGTAACCATGATACAAGCCCAACAACATCCAGTCACCACAAAGCAAGCCCATATGGGCTGAGTCACCATAGCGCAAGCCCAGCAGGGTCCATAACACAAGCCCAGTTGCGTCCAGTCACCATAACGCAAGCCTAGCCGAGTCCAATCAACATAACATAAGCCTAGCCGCGTACAGCCACCATAGCACAAGCCTAGTTGCGTCGGAGCTCCTCAAAAGAAATAGTTCTGTTAAAGACTAGTAGAGGTTTGTATGTTTGTCAAGAGGTGTCGCTGTAATTAAGGTGGTTTGTTAGAGCGAAGGCGGAATTTTTCAGAACTAAACTTCGTAAGAGTATATCCTATAAAACATCCAAAATAAAAACCAACATCATTCTATTATAGCTAGAAGAGGTTTGTATGTTTGTCAAGAGGTGTCGCTGTAATTAAGATGGTTAATAGACATAGTGCAGTGAGTGAAATATTAAGATAGACTAAATTCAGTGGAATGCAGAACTTATAAAAATTTTGTCAAAAATATTGTGGACTTGTAAAATTTTCGTGATCATACTACATCGACTTAGAAAAATTTTGGTCAAATTTTGGACTTGTAAAATTTTTCAAATTATACTACATCGACTTAGAAAAATTTGGGTCGAATCTTGGACTTGTAAAATTTTTCAAATTATACAACATCGACTTAGAAAAATTTTCATGTAATACTGGACTATAAGTCTAAGATATAGCTGTTTTAAGTTTGACAGCTGTCAGTTGAAATGAACTCCTCGATGAGACCTGTCACTTCTGCAAAGAAACCGTGTGCCTAGGGTCAATAGTTTCCAAGATATAGCTGTTTAAAGTATGACAGCTGTCACCCAAAATGTAGACCTTAATGGGACCTATCACTTCTGCAAAGAAACCATGTGCCTAGGATCAATAGTTTCCAAGATATAGCTGTTTCAAGTTTGACAGCTGTCATCCGAAATGTAGGTCTTGACAAGACCTATAACTTCTGCAAAGAAACCATGTGCCTAGGATCAATAGTTTCCAAGATATGGCTGTTTTAAGTTTGACAGCTGTCAGTTGAAATGAACTCCTCGATGAGACCTGTCACTTCTGCAAAGAAACCGTGTGCCTAGGATCAATAGTTTCCAAGATATAGCTGTTTAAAGTTTGACAGCTGTCACCCGAAATGTAGGTCTTGACAAGACCTATAACTTCTGCAAAGAAACCATGTGCCTAGGATCAATAGTTTCCAAGATATGGCTATTTTAAGTTTGACAGCTGTCAGTTGAAGTGAACTCCTCGATGAGACCTATCACTTCTGCAAAGCAATCATGTGCCTAGGATCAATAGTTTCCAAGATATAGCTATTTCAAGTTTGACAGCTGTCACCCAAAATGTAGACCTTGATGAGACCTATCACTTCTGCAAAGAAACCATGTGCCTAGGATCAATAGTTTCCAAGATATGGCTGTTTTAAGTTTGACAGCTGTCAGTTGAAATGAGCTCCTCGATGAGACCTATCACTTCTGCAAAGAAACCATGTGCCTAGGATCAATAGTTTCCAAGATATAGCTGTTTCAAGTTTGACAGCTGTCACCCAAAATGTAGACCTTGATGAGACCTATCACTTCTGCAAAGAAACCATGTGCCTAAGATCAGACAGCTGTCAGTTGAAGTGAACTCCTCGATGAGACCTATCACTTCTGCAAAGAAACCATGTGCCTAGGATCAATAGTTTCCAAGATATAGCTGTTTCAAGTTTGACAGCTGTCACCCAAAATGTAGACCTTGATGAGACCTATCACTTCTGCAAAGAAACCATGTGCCTAGGATCAATAGTTTCCAAGATATGGCTGTTTTAAGTTTGACAGCTGTCAGTTGAAGTGAACTCCTCGATGAGACCTATCACTTCTGCAAAGAAACCATGTGCCTAGGATCAATAGTTTCCAAGATATAGCTGTTTCAAGTTTGACAGCTGTCACCCAAAATGTAGACCTTGATGAGACCTATCACTTCTGCAAAGAAACCATGTGCCTACGATCAATAGTTTCCAAGATATGGCTGTTTTAAGTTTGACAGCTGTCAGTTGAAATGTAGGTCTTGACAGGACCTATAACTTCTGCAAAGAAACCATGTGCCTAGGATCAATAGTTTCCAAGATATGGCTGTTTTAAGTTTGACAGCTGTCAGTTGAAATGAACTCCTCGAAGGGACCTATCACTTCTGCAAAGAAACCATGTGCCTAGGATCAATAGTTTCCAAGATATAGCTGTTTCAAGTTTGACAGCTGTCATCCGAAATGTAGGTCTTGACAAGACCCATAACTTCTGCAAAGAAACCATGTGTCCAGGATCGATAGCTTCCAAGATATAGCTGTTTTATACAAGCCTAGTTACATCGAGTCACCATAGAACAAGCCTAGCTGGGTTGAGTCACCACAGTGCCAGCCTAACTGGGCCAATAACACAAGCTTAGCTGCATCCAGTCACCATAATACGAGTCTAGCTACATCCAGTCACCATTACGCAAGCCCAGCTGCGTCCAGCCACCATAACACAAGCCCGGCTGGGTCCAGAGACCACAGCACAAGCCTAGCTACAACCAATCACCACAACACAAGCCTAGCTGGGCACAGTCACCATAGCACAAGTCAAGCAACATCTAGTCACCATAGCACGAGCCTAGTTAGGTCCAGTCACCATATCACAAGCCTAAGGTATCACAGCCGCAGTGCAACATCAAAGACTTACCGGGCGCGGGACGCATGCGCGGCACGCGGACGTTAGATGGCTTCCAAGCCCCGAACGCGGGGTGTGCTTCCAAGCTCTGGACGCATGCGCGGAACACGGACGCTGGACGCGGGACGCATGCGCGGTACGCGGACGGCTTTTGAGCTCCGGACGCGGGGTGTGCTTCCGAGCTCTGGACGCATGCGCGGAACACGGATGCCGGAAGCGGGACGCATGCGCGGTACGCGGACGGCCTTCGAGCTCCGGACGCGGGGTGTGCTTCCGAGCTCCGGACGCATGCGCGGAACACGGATGCTGGAAGCGAGGCGCGATCCGGATGTTGGAAGCGAGACGCCTCCCGACACCCACTTGGCAACTATATTGTGGACTTGTAAAATTTTTGTGATCATACCTCATCGACTTAGAAAAATTTTGTCGAATCTTGGACTTGTAAAATTTTTCGAATTATATTACATTGACTCAGAAAAATTTGGTCGTATGGAATTGTAAAATTTTTCAAATTATACAACATCGACTTAGAAAAATTTTCATGTAATACCGGACTATAAGTCTAAGATATAGCTGTTTTAAGTTTGACAGCTGTCAGTTGAAATGAACTCCTCGATGAGACCTGTCACTTCTGCAAAGAAACCGTGTGCCTAGGGTCAATAGTTTCCAAGATATAGCTGTTTAAAGTTTGACAGCTGTCACCCAAAATGTAGACCTTAATGGGATCTATCACTTCTGCAAAGAAACCATGTGCCTAGGATCAATAGTTTCCAAGATATAGCTGTTTCAAGTTTGACAGCTGTCATCCGAAATGTAGGTCTTAACAAGACCTATAACTTCTGCAAAGAAACCATGTGCCTAGGATCAATAGTTTCCAAGATATGGCTGTTTTAAGTTTGACAGCTGTCAGTTGAAATGAACTCCTCGATGAGACCTGTCACTTCTGTAAAGAAACCGTGTGCCTAGGATCAATAGTTTCCAAGATATAGCTGTTTAAAGTTTGACAGCTGTCACCCAAAATGTAGGTCTTGACAAGACCTATAACTTCTGCAAAGAAACCATGTGCCTAGGATCAATAGTTTCCAAGATATGGCTGTTTTAGGTTTGACAGCTGTCAGTTGAAATGAACTCCTCGATGAGAAATATCACTTCTGCAAAGAAACCATGTGCCTAGGATCAATAGTTTCCAAGATATGGCTGTTTTAAGTTTGACAGCTGTCAGTTGAAGTGAGCTGCTCGATGAGACCTATCACTTCTGCAAAGAAACCATGTGCCTGGGATCAATAGTTTCCAAGATATGGCTGTTTTAAGTTTGACAGCTGTCAGTTGAAATGAGCTCCTCACAGTTGAAATGAGCTCCTCAATGAGACCTATCACTTCTGCAAAGAAACCATGTGCCTAGGATCAATAGTTTCCAAGATATAGCTGTTTCAAGTTTGACAGCTGTCACCCAAAATGTAGACCTTGATGAGACCTATCACTTCTGCAAAGAAACCATGTGCCTAGGATCAATAGTTTCCAAGATATGGCTGTTTTAAGTTTGACAGCTGTCAGTTGAAGTGAACTCCTCGATGAGACCTATCACTTCTGCAAAGAAACCATGTGCCTAGGATCAATAGTTTCCAAGATATGGCTGTTTTAAGTTTGACAGCTGTCAGTTGAAGTGAACTCCTCAATGAGACCTATCACTTCTGCAAAGAAACCATGTGCCTAGGATCAATAGTTTCCAAGATATGGCTGTTTTAAGTTTGACAGCTGTCACCCAAAATGTAGACCTTAATGAGACCTATCACTTCTGCAAAGAAACCATGTGTCCAGGATCGATAGCTTCCAAGATATAGCTGTTTTAAAGTTTGACAGCTGACATCCGAAATGTAGATCTTGACAAGACCTATCACTTCTGCAAAGAAACCATGTGCCTAGGATCAATAGTTTCCAAGATAAAGCTGTTTTAAGTTTGACAGCTGTCACCCAAAATGTAGACCTTAATGAGACCTATCACTTCTGCAAAGAAACCATGTGTCCAGGATCGATAGCTTCCAAGATATAGCTGTTTTAAAGTTTGACAGCTGACATCCGAAATGTAGATCTTGACAAGACCTATCACTTCTGCAAAGAAACCATGTGCCTAGGATCAATAGTTTCCAAGATAAAGCTGTTTTAAGTTTGACAGCTGTCACCCAAAATGTAGACCTTAATGAGACCTATCACTTCTGCAAAGAAACCATGTGTCCAGGATCGATAGCTTCCAAGATATAGCTGTTTTAAAGTTTGACAGCTGACATCCGAAATGTAGATCTTGACAAGACCTATAACTTCTGCAAAGAAACCATGTGTCCAGGATCGATAGCTTCCAAGATATAGCTGTTTTATACAAGCCTAGTTACATCGAGTCACCATAAAACAAGCCTAGCTGGGTTGAGTCACCACAGTGCTAGCCCAACTGGGCACATAACACAAGCTTAGCTGCGTCCAGTCACCATAGCACGAGTCTAGCTACATCCAGTCACCACAAAACAAGCCCGGCTGGGTCCAGTCACCATTACACAAGCCTAGTCGGGTCCAGCCACCATAACACGAGCCTAGCTACATCCAATCACCACAACATAAGCCCAGCAGGGTGTGGTCACCGTAGCACAAGCCCAGCTGCCTCCAGTCACCATAGCACGAGCCCAGCCAGATTCAGCCACCATAGTGCAAGCCTAGCTGGGTCCATATCACAAGCCCAGTTGTGTGCAGTCACCATAACGCAAGCCCAGTCGGATCTAGCAACCACAACACAAGCCTAGCTACATCCAGTCGCCACAAAACAAGCCTGGCCGGGTCCAGTCACCATTACACAAGCCTAGTCGGGTCCAGCCACCATAACACAAGCCTGGCCGGGTCCAGAGACCACAACACGAGCCTAGCTACATCCAGTCACCATAACGCAAGCCCAGTCGGATCCAGCAACCACAACACAAGCCTAGCTACATCCAGTCGCCACAAAACAAGCCTGGCCGGGTCCAGTCACCATTACACAAGCCTAGTCGGGTCCAGCCACCATAACACAAGCCTGGCCGGGTCCAGAGACCACAACACGAGCCTAGCTACATCCAGTCACCATAATACAAGCCCAGTTGTGTGCAGTCACCATAACGCAAGCCCAGTCGGATCCAGCAACCACAACACAAGCCCAGCTACATCCAGTCACCATTACACAAGCCTAGTCGGGTCCAGCCACCATAACACAAGCCTGGCTGGGTCCAGAGACCACAATACGAGCCTAGCTACATCCAATCACCACAACATAAGCCCAGCAGGGTGTGGTCACCGTAGCACAAGCCCAGCTGCCTCCAGTCACCATAACACGAGCCCAGCCAGGTTCAGCCACCATAGCGCAAGCCTAGCTGGGTCCATAACACAAGCCCAGTTGCGTGCAGTCACCATAACACAAGCCTAACTGGGTCCAGAGACCACAGCACAAGCCTAGCTACATCCAATCACCACAACACAAGCCCAGCCGGGCGCAGTCACCATAGCACAAGCCAAGCCGCATCCAGTCACCATAGCACGAGCCCAGCCAGGTTCAGTCACCATATCACAAGCCTAAGGCATCACAGCCGCAGTACAACATCAAAGACTCACCGGACGCAGGACGCATGCGCAGTACGCGGATGTCGAACAGCTGTCATCCGAAAAATAGTCCAACAAAAAGTCGTCCGAGAAAAAGTCGTCCGACAAAAAGTCGTCCGACAAAAATTCGTCCGACAAAAAGTCGTCCGACAAAGTAGTACTTACCCAAGGCTTCGGGCGCATGCGCGGCACGCGAGGCTCCGGGCGCATGCGCGGCACGCGAGGCTCCGGGCGCATGC
The DNA here is from genome assembly GCA_907269075.1 of Idaea aversata. Classification (NCBI taxonomy): domain Eukaryota; kingdom Metazoa; phylum Arthropoda; class Insecta; order Lepidoptera; family Geometridae; genus Idaea; species Idaea aversata. The sequence goes on along the minus strand of OU026083.1, from coordinate 69,855 downwards.
GCGGCACGCGAGGCTCCGGGCGCATGCGCGGCACGCGAGGCCCCGGGCGCATGCGCGGCACGCGAGGCTCCGGGCGCATGCGCGGCACGCGAGGCTCCGGGCGCATGCGCGGCACGCGAGGCTCCGGGCGCATGCGCGGCACGCGAGGCTCCGGGCGCATGCGCGGCCTAGGGCTCCGCCCCAGCATAGCTCACTATGCCAGGGCCGCCCTACCATAACTCACTATGGCAGGGCCGCCCTAGCATAGCTCACTATGCCAGGGCCCGCCCTAGCATAACTCACTATGCCAGGGCCGCCCTACCATAACTCACTATGGTAGGGCCGCCCTAGCATAGCTCACTATGCAAGGGCCCGCCCTAGCATAGCTCGCTATGGGAGGGCTAACCGCACTGCCCTCCCAAAGGGCTAACCGCACTCCCGACTCCCACTTGGCAGCTCCACGGGGAGCACCAGTGGACGCGACCGCTCTCCACGGCGGGTGGAGAGCGACTGGTTGGTTAGGTTAGGTTAGGTTAGGTTAGGTTAGGTTAGGTTAGGTTAGGTTAGGTTAGGTTAGGTTAGGTTAGGTTAGGTTAGGTTAGGTTAGGTTAGGTTAGGTTAGGTTAGGTTAGGTTAGGTTAGGTTAGGTTAGGTTAGGTTAGGTTAGGTTAGGTTAGGTTAGGTTAGGTTAGGTTAGGTTAGGTTAGGTTAGGTTAGGTTTTTTTTTTTTTTTTTTTTTTTTTATTTAAATAAATTGAACACCACAGACATTTGTCCGTGCCTTTTTTTAGATTAAGTTTTTAATTGATTACTTTATTTATTATTAATTTATATTGTTGGGTGCTCACTGCAACCCTGACTTAATTATATTAAATCTAATTTAATTTAAATTAACGCAGGTTACTATAAATCAAACTTGACCTATACTAGGACTTATGGTCCATCCCCTTACTGTTTTTTTTTTTTTTTTTTTTTTTTTTTTTTTTTTTTTTTTTTTTTTTTTTTTAATTATATGTATGTATATTTTTTAGTTATTATACACTCTTCCCTGATCTTCTTCCTGACGTACGATAGGGGGATTTGGTCATAGCTGGGGGGTTGATCACTCAGGGCCGCGATCTTCGCAAGCTCATCAGCTCGTTCATTTCCCGCGGTACCTATGTGAGCCCTCAGCCAGAACAACCGAATGTTTGGTTTCGCCTTTTTGATGTTGTTTTTTATTTGTTGCACCAGGGGGTGCAGTGCTTTTGCGTTGGACAGCAACTCTAATGATGATCTGGAGTCACTCATAATGTTGACTTCAAGAGAATCGCTGTCCTTTGCCATGAGCACTGCTCTGTGCAAGGCATAGAGTTCAGACTGAAAGACGGTGCATGCCGGGTGTAGTGTGAAAGTGTTGTGTTTTGACTCCTTGCCCTCCTCCCACATGGTAGCAGCAGCTCCCACTTTCTCCTGGATTTTGCTGCCATCTGTATAGATGTGTGGTCCTATGATGTTGTGTTTTTGGAGCGCATCGGAGTCCAGTGTGTCCAGTAGTGTATATTGTAGAGTGTTAATGTTTGCCGGGTGTGCCTGGTCTAGGAAGCCTATGTTGGTTTCTAGCTTCCTTCCAGGTGGAATGTACGTAGTGTCCTGTAGTTTTTTGGCTAAGTAGAGAGCCGCCACCTCTTGCACCTTCAGGTCTATTGGTAATAGTCCCGCTAGGGTGAGGGCTGATGTTGTGGATACCGTGCGGTATGCTCTGCAGATTTTAATGGCTACGGCCCTTTGTATCGAGCTGAGAGGTTTCTTAACCATCTCTAGCTCGACTGCTGGTGCCCATACGCTTGCTGCATACAGCACGATTGGCTCTATTACCGCCGTGTAGATGGTTCTAGTTATCTCGGGATTAAGACCCCATGAGACCCTCGCAGTGCACGCTAGTTGTTTGTAAATGTCCGCAGCCCTTTTACAGGTTGCAATTACGTGCTCTTTGAAGGTCAAATGATTGTCTATTATTAGGCCAAGGAGTTTTGTGCTGTTCGTGAACTCCAATGGTACTCCTGACATTAGCAGTTGTGGTATGTTAAACTTAAGCTTCTTTGTGAATATCATGGCATTGGTCTTGTGTGCCGCAAAGTTGAGCTTGTTTTGTCTTCCCCACTGTACTACCTTGTCGAGGATACCATTTGCCCTCTCCTCTATAACTGCCGAGGAGGTCCCCGAGAATACCAGGACCACATCGTCCGCAAACGCTTGGCAGTGAACTTCCTCCCCGTTGAGTGATTGCAGTAGTGAATCAAGGATTATGTTCCAAAAAGTTGGTCCTCCAATGGAGCCTTGTACGCAACCTTTTGTGGTTCCCTTTTCGCATGAACTTCCTGCGTAATTCACCACCACTTTCCTGTCGGATAGGTAAGATTCCACCATTTTGAATAAGTTTGCCGGACAATGTTTATTAGCCAGTTGATGTTTTAGGGCTGGCCACCAGGCGTTATCGAAAGCGCCCTCTATATCCAGTGACACCATGAGAACGATCTGTTTGTTGTTGATCCGTTCCTTGATGTGCTGGACTAAGTCGTAGAGAGCGTCTTCGGTTCCTTTTTGTGGCATGAACCCATATTGGTTTTTGTGGAGTTTTGGCAAGGTGTGCCACTGGATTCTTGTGACCATCAATTTTTCAACTGTTTTCCCTAGTACCGATAGTAAACCTATGGGCCTATAGGATTTGGGGTGAGTGTAGTCCTCCTTTGCTGGTTTTCGGAGGATAATGACATGGGCTACTTTCCATTGCCCCGGGAAATGTCCTAGCGTCAAACATTTGTTTGCTATAGCTAGGAAGATCCCAATGATGTTGGTTAGGTTAGGTTAGGTTAGGTTAGGTTAGGTTAGGTTAGGTTAGGTTAGGTTAGGTTAGGTTAGGTTAGGTTAGGTTAGGTTAGGTTAGGTTAGGTTAGGTTAGGTTAGGTTAGGTTAGGTTAGGTTAGGTTAGGTTAGGTTAGGTTAGGTTAGGTTAGGTTAGGTTAGGTTAGGTTAGGTTAGGTTAGGTTAGGTTAGGTTAGGTTAGGTTAGGTTAGGTTAGGTTAGGTTAGGTTTTTTTTTTTTTTTTTGATTGGGTGCCCTTCTAGTACCCTGCCCGGTCCATGCTAAGGTCTACACGCTACCGGACAGCATTGTAGCTAGTCGGGCTATATACATATATTTAATACTGTTTATTGTGTACCTGTGCAAGTTCAGTAAGTGACTTCCCTTTGCAGGGTAAGTATGTTAAGTAAATGCAAGGCCGCACCATGATAGTGCGTACGCCGTATATGTATTAAGGCTTCCTTTGCGGGGAAGCCCCGTATAGTGTCTTGTGTGCAGTGTAGTAATCCAACCCAACCCCCCTGTTTGTGGTGTGTACCTGTGCAAGGTTAGTAAGTGACTTCCCTTTGCAGGGTAAGTATGTAAGTAAAATGCAAGGCCGCTATGGTGCGTCCGCCACTTATGTATTAAGACTTCCTTTGCGGGGAAGCCCCGTATAGAGTCTTGTGTGCAGTGTAGTAATTTGACCCAACCAACCGGAGCCCAGCCCCCCAAAACCAACTAAAGTGGAAGTAAATTTACAAAGGTGATAGGCAAGCAATGCAATTCCGCTTAGCCTAAAGCCGGGCTGTCCGAGGAGTAGCCAGGCGAATGCCATCGCAGTAATCAATCACTCAGCTTATCCCTTAAGGATTTTGAGGTAACACCAACCTATCCCAACTAATAGTGTTTGAGTGATTTAAATTTAAATAGTTATTCAAGGTGGTAACCATGACTAGTAAGATCTGAGTCTGCTCAAATACTAATTTGAAAGTGATTAGATGTTTTAAGTGTTGCAACCACAAGAAGGGGTTAGTCAAATTTGTAGGGTTTATTTCTTGTGGACTAGATAGGCAGTCAGAGGGAATAAAAGAGTTAGATGAAGTATTATTTTCTAAATTCCAGGCTCTAGCTTTTTCAATAGCTAAGAGTTCAGCCTGAAGTACAGTGCAGAATCTATATAATATAAATTTCCTGATGATGTTAGTTTAAGTAGTATCCGGGAGGATTACTACAAAGGCTGCGCCAGCATCATCGTTTTCAGTTTTGCAGCCATCAGTGTAAATTTGAGTGGGGTTTGAGTAGGAATTAAGGATGTCATTGACGTTGTTTTAGTTAATTGCAGATTAGTGTTCTATCGGTTTTCAAAAGCGTGGGTGACAAAGCCGGGCTGTCCGAAGAGTAGCCAGGCGAATGCCATCGCAGTAATCAATCACTCAGCTTATCCCTTAAGGATTTTGAGGTAACACCAACCTATCCCGACTAATAGTGTTAATATACATATTTTATACTGTTTAGGTGTGTACCTGTGTGTGTGAGATTTTAACTATTGTATGTGCTTGTTAAGAGTAATTGTAATAATAAATAAGTAAACTATTAATAATAAGTGACAGCCCTATGCAGAATAGTCGTGTGTGTCTAACCCAACCACAGTCTAACCAATATATAAATATAAATATACTAAATAAATAAATAAATAACCACTCCTAAACCTTAACCCAACCAATATATACATATATTTAATATTTACCTTTCGAGAACCTTGAACATTACCATGTTACCTTGATGTTACCTTAATGTTACCTTGGTGTAATCTAATTGTGCTCTAACTTACTTTCTTACTATCATACTACATGAGGGTTAAATAAAACACAAATATGAATTTCGGCGGTGATGGGCAAGCGATGCAAACTCCGCTTAACCTAAAGCCGGGCTGCCCGGAGAGTAACCAGGCGAATGTTATTGCAGTAATCAATCACTCAACTTTCCCAGTCACCTCCAAGTCAGACGTAGTGCAGCAACCATGTTCGTCATCAAGTCACCCACCGAGGTGAATGGCCGTTCAGAACGAGAGTATGACACACTACGCCCAACCTGCATGAGACAGACAATAGAGAGTGAATTGACAGAAAGCTGCCCTCGACCATCAGCACGCCCATATAATGTTGAGTTAAGCAGCACCGTAGACCGTAGGCTGAAAATGGGTATATATAAATAAATAAATAAAGATATCCAGCTGTGCCCCGCGGCTAAACTCGCGACATACATACATATACACTCAGGTTTTATATAATTCACAGAACTATTACGCAGGCGTAATGCGCTTGTAGGACACAGCTGTGTATTTATTCAGAGTATAATATTATTTCTCTCTTTCTTGCTATCTTTTTACGTAAGGGTTAAATAAAACACAAATACGAATTTCGGCGGTGATGGGCGAGCGATGCAAACTCCGCTTAACCTAAAGCCGGGCTGCCCGGAGAGTAACCAGGCGAATGTTATTGCAGTAATCAATCACTCAACTTTCCCAGTCACCCCCAAGTCAGACGTAGTGCAGCAACCATGTTCGTCCATCAAGTCACCCACCGAGATGAATGGCCGGTCAGTACGAGAGTATGACACACTACGCCCGACCTGCATGAGACAGACAATAGAGAGTGAATTGACAGAAAGCTGCCCTCGACCATCAGCACGCCTATTTAATGTTGAATTAAACAGCACCGTAGACCGTAGGCTGAAAATGAGTATATATAAATAAATAAATAAAGATATCTAGCTGTGCCCCGCGGCTTAACTCGCGACATACATACATATACACTCAGGTTTTCATATAATTCACAGAACTATTACGCAGGCGTAATGCGCTTGTAGGACACAGCTGTGTATTTATTCAGAGTATAATATTATTTCTCTCTTTCTTGCTATCTTTTTACGTAAGGGTTAAATAAAACACAAATACGAATTTCGGCGGTGATGGGCAAGCGATGCAAACTCCGCTTAACCTAAAGCCGGGCTGCCCGGAGAGTAACCAGGCGAATGTTATTGCAGTAATCAATCACTCAACTTTCCCAGTCACCCCCAAGTCAGACGTAGTGCAGCAACCATGTTCGTCCATCAAGTCACCCACCGAGATGAATGGCCGGTCAGTACGAGAGTATGACACACTACGCCCGACCTGCATGAGACAGACAATAGAGAGTGAATTGACAGTGAGCTGCCCTCGACCATCAGCACGCCCATTTAATGTTGAATTAAACAGCACTGTAGACCGTAGGCTGAAAATGGGTATATATAAATAAATAAATAAAGATATCCAACTGTGCCCCGCGGCTTAACTCGCGACATACATACATATACACTCAGGTTTTCATATAATTCACAGAACTATTACGCAGGCGTAATGCGCTTGTAGGACACAGCTGTGTATTTATTCAGAGTATAATATTATTCCTCTCTTTCTTGCTATCTTTTTACGTAAGGGTTAAATAAAACACAAATACGAATTTCGGCGGTGATGGGCGAGCGATGCAAACTCCGCTTAACCTAAAGCCGGGCTGCCCGGAGAGTAACCAGGCGAATGTTATTGCGGTAATCAATCACTCAACTTTCCCAGTCACACCCAAGTCAGACGCAGTGCAGCAACCATGTTCGTCCATCAAGTCACCCACCGAGATGAATGGCCGTTCAGTACGAGAGTATGATACACTACGCCCAACCTGCATGAGACAGCCAATAGAGAGTGAATTGACAGAAAGCTGCCCTCGACCATCAGTACGCCCATATAATTTATAATTGAGCAGCACCGTAGGATGGAAATATCAAGGAGATCTCAAGCTGTAGCATGACGGGAGGCGTTTGAGGAATTCCAAGCAGCAGGGGGTGTACAGGGGATGGTGAGGATGAAGACAGATGGTTAAGAAGTCTATCAATCCCACAGCCACATCCCCGCGTATGTACGGATCGTACTCTGGTGGGCCACTCCACCTACCGCTTGAATATTGCCAGCACCGCACTCAACCATTTAGCTCTCAGCTCCAGATTCCAAAATATAGATACGCGTGTGGGTACCCACTGATGCATGTATGGGCTCTGACAACCAAATTAAAAACCGAAGTCTGATCACCTTGAAGTTTTTAAAGAAGTGGTAAGAGGTGAGAGTGTTTATAACGATGAATAGAATTAAGTGTTAAAATGTAGTGATCGATCCATATTATTATATGATAACCGATACCATATGGTGAGAATCAAGTTAGGGTTATAAAGGAGAAAAATTAAGTGTTGTTAAGTTACTTGAGATTGTCGACGATGTCAGACACAAATTTAGTAAATGAGTCAATTAGTGTTTCTTTATTAGTTACGATTGCTACATCAAATGGGTCATTACTCTTAAAGTATAAACAAGATTGCAGAAAATCATGTCTTGCAGTACCAGAACGTGGGCATTCGCAGTAAATGTTGGATAGTTTGAGTTGTGAGAGTGTTGAATGGACATCTATCTGTTTGAGTGATTTAAATTTAAATAGTTATTCAAGGTGGTAACCATGACTAGTAAGATCTGAGTCTGCTCAAATACTAATTTGAAAGTGATTAGATGTTTTAAGTATTGCAACCACAAGAAGGGGTTAGTCAAATTTGTAGGGTTTATTTCTTGTGGACTAGATAGGCAGTCAGAGGGAATAAAAGAGTTAGATGAAGTATTATTTTTTAAATTCCAGGCTCTAGCTTTTTCAATAGCTGAGAGTTCAGCCTGAAGTACAGTGCAGAATCTATATAATATAAATTTCCTGATGATGTTAGTTTAAGTAGTATCCGGGAGGATTACTACAAAGGCTGCACCAGCATCATCGTTTTCAGTTTTGCAGCCATCAGTGTAAATTTGAGTGGGGTTTGAGTAGGAATTAAGGATGTCATTGACGTTGTTTTAGTTAATTGCAGATTAGTGTTCTATCGGTTTTCTAAAGCGTGGGTGAAGAAGGTCCTGTGTTCTAGCAGGTCTTTTGACAGTAATGTTAGGAAGTAGAAATACACGAAAACCAGTGAAGAGTGTGTGCGCTCAATGATAGCTACCTCAAACACTAAGAGATGTAAGAGGGTTAACCAGCCAGAGCAGTTGTTGCGTAGGCAGAGGTAGTTCTGGATGCTCTTAAAGTTTTAGTGTAAGCCACATTGGAGAGTACGAAGCCGATCGCGTACTGCTGGCAGCGTATGTTACAGCGGATTCAATGACATAGTTGCATAAAATAGTGATATCATCACTGTTTATGCCCCAAGTGGGCAGATAAATTTTTACATAGTTTGTTATAAATTTTATTAGTTTTTACAATAAGGTCTACGTGTTTAATAGATTTTAAGATTTATCTATAGTTACTCCAAGTAATTTTGAAGAATAAACAATTAATAAAATATTTTTATCCATAGTGATTTTAGGTTTTTGAGCTGAAAGTAAGAATGAAGTAAGTTGTGTTTTAGAGAGTCCAAAAGTTAGCTTAACTTTAGTACCCCAATTTGGTATAAGATATCAAGAGATATAGTGATGACCAGCTGATGCTGATCTTTAGTAGTTTTGGTAGTGTCCAAGGCCACCTCAAGTGCATCGAGGGTGGATATTTGTGCTTAGAAGCCAAATTGCCGAGCATTGTGATGGCCATTAATTAGTTGATGATAGGTAAGTCTCTTCGTGGTAAGTTTCTCTAGAAGTTTACCCAAAACATTAATGAGTTCAATGGGGCGATATGTGCCGATATCTGAGTAGTCATCTTTACCTGGTTTGGAAGATCTTTCACAGACGCTGTTTTCCAGGCAAAGGGGAAGTGGAAAATGCTCAGACATTGGTTCATAAGGTTAGTAAGGAAGTCAAGGTGACATTCGGCAAGAGACGTACATGTAGATTTTAACAAGGCCTATAACTTCTGCAAGGAATCCATGTACCTAGGATCAATAGTTTTCAAGATATAGTTGTGTAAAGTTTTGACAGCTGTCACCCAAAATGAAGATCTTGACAAGACCTATAACTTCTGCAAAGAAACCATGTACCTAGGATCAATAGTTTTCAAGATAAAGCTGTTATAAGTTTGACAGCTGTAAGTTGAGATGGACTCCTCAATGAGACCTATCACTTCTACAAAGAAACCATGTACCTAGGATCAATAGTTTTCAAGATAAAGCTGTTTTAAGTTTGACAGCTGTCAGTTGAAATGAACTCAATGAGACCTATCACTTCTGCAAAGAAACCATGTGCCTAGGATCAATAGTTTCCAAGATATAGTTGTTTTAAGTTTGACAGCTGTCACCCAAAATGTAGATCTTGACAAAACCTATTAACTTTTAAGTTTTGACTTTTGACTTTTAAGGTTTGACTTATGACTTTTAAGTTTTGGCTTTTGACTTTTGACTTTTAAGTTTTGACTTTTGACTTTTGACTTTTAAGTTTTGACTTTTGACTTTTGACTTTTAAGTTTTGACTTTTGACTTTTGACTTTTAAGTTTTGACTTTTGACTTTTGACTTTTAAGTTTTGACTTTTGACTTTTGACTTTTGACTTTTGACTTTTGACTTTTGACTTTTGACTTTTGACTTTTGACTTTTGACTTTTGATTTTTGACTTTTAAGTTTTGACTTTTGACTTTTGACTTTTAAGTTTTGACTTTTGACTTTTGACTTTTGACTTTTAAGTTTTGACTTTTGACTTTTAAGTTTTGACTTTTGACTTTTAAGTTTTGACTTTTGACTTTTAAGTTTTGACTATTGACTTTTAACTTTTAAGTTTTGACTTTTAAGTTTTGACTTTTGACTTTTAACTTTTAAGTTTTGACTTTTGACTTTTGACTTTTGACTTTTGACTTTTGACTTTTAAGTTTTGACTTTTGACTTTTGACTTTTGACTTTTGACTTTTGACTTTTGACTTTTGACTTTTGACTTTTGACTTTTGACTTTTGACTTTTAAGTTTTGACTTTTGACTTTTGACTTTTGACTTTTGACTTTTGACTTTTGACTTTTGACTTTTGACTTTTGACTTTTAAGTTTTGACTTTTGACTTTTGACTTTTGACTTTGGACTTTTGACTTTTGACTTTTGACTTTTGACTTTTGACTTTTGACTTTTGACTTTTGACTTTTGACTTTTGACTTTTGACTTTTGACTTTTGACTTTTGACTTTTGACTTTTGACTTTTGACTTTTGACTTTTGACTTTTGACTTTTGACTTTTGACTTTTGACTTTTGACTTTTGACTTTTAAGTTTTGACTTTTGACTTTTGACTTTTGACTTTTGACTTTTGACTTTTGACTTTTGACTTTTGACTTTTGACTTTTAAGTTTTGACTTTTGACTTTTGACTTTTGACTTTTGACTTTTGACTTTTGACTTTTGACTTTTAAGTTTTGACTTTTGACTTTTAAGTTTTGACTTTTGACTTTTGACTTTTGACTTTTGACTTTTGACTTTTGACTTTTGACTTTTAAGTTTTGACTTTTGACTTTTGACTTTTGACTTTTGACTTTTGACTTTTGACTTTTGACTTTTAAGTTTTGACTTTTGACTTTTGACTTTTAAGTTTTGACTTTTGACTTTTGACTTTTGACTTTTGACTTTTGACTTTTGACTTTTGACTTTTGACTTTTGACTTTTGACTTTTGACTTTTGACTTTTGACTTTTGACTTTTGACTTTTAAGTTTTGACTTTTGACTTTTGACTTTTAAGTTTTGACTTTTGACTTTTGACTATTAAGTTTTGACTTTTGACTTTTGACTTTTGATTTTTAAGTTTTGACTTTTGACTTTTGACTTTTGACTTTTGACTTTTGACTTTTAAGTTTTGACTTTTGACTTTTGACTTTTAAGTTTTGACTTTTGACTTTTAAGTTTTGACTTTTGACTTTTGACTTTTGACTTTTGACTTTTGACTTTTGACTTTTGACTTTTGACTTTTGACTTTTGACTTTTGACTTTTGACTTTTAAGTTTTGACTTTTGACTTTTGACTTTTAAGTTTTGACTTTTGACTTTTGACTTTTAAGTTTTGACTTTTGACTTTTAAGTTTTGACTTTTGACTTTTGACTTTTGAGTTTTGACTTTGACTTTTGACTTTTGACTTTTGACTTTTGACTTTTGACTTTTGACTTTTGACTTTTGACTTTTGACTTTTGACTTTTGACTTTTGACTTTTGACTTTTGACTTTTGACTTTTGACTTTTGACTATTAAGTTTTGACTTTTGACTTTTGACTTTTGACTTTTGACTTTTGACTTTTGACTTTTGACTTTTGACTTTTGACTTTTGACTTTTGACTTTGGACTTTTGACTTTTGACTTTTGACTTTTGGCTTTTGGCTTTTGACTTTATCTTCAGTCACCATGATACGAGCCTATTTGGGTGTAGTCACCATAGCGCAAGCCTTGCTGGGTCCATAACACAAGCCTAGTCACGTCCAGTCACCATAACGCAAGCCTAGCCGGGTCCAGTAACCTTAACACAATCCTAGCAACATCTAGTCACCATGAAACAAGCCTAGTAGGGTGTAGTCACCATAACACAAGCCCAGCTGTTTCCAGTCACTATAGTACGAGCCTAGTTAGGTTCAGTCACCATGATACAAGCCTAGTTGCATCGAGTCGCCATAAAACAAGCCTAATTGGAATGAGTCACCATAGTGCTAGCCTAGCTAGGTCCATAACACAAGCTTAGTTGTGTCCAGTCACCATGACACGAGCCTAGCTACGTCCAGTCGCCATCAACCAAGCCTAGTTGGGTTCAGTCACCATAACACAAGCCTAGCTGGGTTCAGCCACAATAATACAAGCCTAGTTGGGTCCAATCTCTATAATACAAGCCTGCCTAGTAGGGTTCAGTCACCATTGCGCAAGCCTAGCTGCGTCCAGCCACCATAGCACAAGCCTAGTTGGGTATCAGTCACCATAACGCAAGCCTAGCTGGGTCCAGCCACAATGATACAAGCCTAGTTGAGTCCAATCACCATAATACAAGCCTACCTGGTTGAGCTCAGTCGCCATTACACAAGCCTAGCTGCGTCCAGCCATCATAACGCAAGCCTAGCCGGGTCCAATAACTATAATACAATCCTAGCTATATCCAGTCACCATAAAACAAGCCTAGTAGGGAGAAGTCACCATAACACAAGCCTAGCTGCTTTCAGTCACTATAATGCAAGCCTAGTTGAGTCCAATCACCATAATACAAGCCTGCCTGGTTAAGCTCAGTCGCCATTACGCAAGCCTAGTTGTGTCCAGCAACCATAACACGAGCCTAGCTGCGTCCAGTCACAATAATATGGGCCTAATAATCAGGTTCAGTTACCATGACACAAGCCTAATTACATCCAGTCACCATAAAACAAGCCTAGATGGGTTGAGTCACCATAGCGCAAGCCTAGCTGAGTCCGTAACACAAGCCTAGTTGCGTCCAGTCACCATAACGCAAGCCCAGCCGAGTCCAATGACCATAACACAAACCTAGCTACATCCAGTCACCATAAAGCAAGCCTAGTAGAGAGGAGTCACCATAACACAAGCCCAGCTGCCTCCAGCCACCACAACACGAGCCCAGTTAGGCTCAGCCACCATGACACAAGCCCAGTTACATCCAGTAACCATAAAACAGGCCTAGTTGGGTATCAGTCACCATAACGCAAGCCTAGCTGGGCCTATAACTCAAGCCCAGTTGTGCCCAGTCACCATAACGCAAGCCCAGCCGGGTCCAGTCACCATGACACGGGTCCAGCTACATCCAGTCGCCATAAAACAAGCCTAGTTGGGTTCAGTCACCATAACGCAAGCCTAGCTAGGTCCAGCCACAATAATACAAGCCTGCCTGGCTAAGCTCAGTCGCCATTACGCAAGCCCAGTTGCGTCCAGCCACCACAACACGAGCCTAGATGGGTTGAGTCACCATAGTGCAAGCCTAGCAGGGTCCATGACACGAGCCCAGTTGCGTCCAGTCACCATAGCGCAAGCCTAGCCGAGTACAGTCACCATAAAGCAAGCCTAGAAGGGTGTAGTCGCCGCAGCACAAGCCCGGCTGCTTCCAGTCACCATGGCACGAGCCTAGTTAGGTTCAGTAACCATATCACAAGCCTATGGTATCACAGCCGCAGTATAACATCAAAGACTTACCGGACGCAGGACGCATGCGTAGTACACGGGCATCGGATGGCTTTCGAGCTCCGACTGCATGCACGGAACATGGATGCTGGACGCGGGACGCATGCGCAGTACGCGGACGTCGAACCGCTTCCAGTCGCGGGGCGCAAGCGCGGAACGCGGACGTCGGATGGCTTCCGAGCTCCGGACGCATGGAGAAGCACGGATGCTGGACGCGGGACGCATGCGCGGTACGCGGACGTCGAACCGCTTCCGGGCGCGGGACGCATGCGCGGTACGCGGATGGCTTCCGAGCTCCGGACGCATGCAGGGATGCGGATGCTGGACGCGGGACGCATGCGCGGTACGCGGACGTCGACCGCTTCCGGATGCGGGACGCATGCGCGGTACCGAGCTCCAGACGCGGGGGGTGGACGCTGGAAGCGGGACGCATGCGCGGTACGCGGACGTCGAACCGCTTCCGGATGCGGGACGCATGCGCGGTACGCGGGCGGCTTCCGAGCTCCAGACGCGGAGGTGGACGCTGGAAGCGGGCCGAGATCCGGATGTTGGAAGCGAGCCGCCATCCGGATGTCGGCTCGCCTCCGACTCCCACTTGGCAACTCCACGGGGAGCGCCAGTGGACGCGACCACTCTCCACGGCGGGTGGAGAGCGACTGGTTAGGTTAGGTTAGGTTAGGTTAGGTTAGGTTAGGTTAGGTTAGGTTAGGTTAGGTTAGGTTAGGTTAGGTTAGGTTAGGTTAGGTTAGGTTAGGTTAGGTTAGGTTAGGTTAGGTTAGGTTAGGTTAGGTTAGGTTAGGTTAGGTTAGGTTAGGTTAGGTTAGGTTAGGTTAGGTTAGGTTAGGTTAGGTTAGGTTAGGTTAGGTTAGCGGGGCAATCGACCGGCTCCACGGGAGGTGGAGGGACGCCGGTTGGAGCTCCGTCAGGTTGCCATGGCAAGATGGGAGGATCGCCTTAATCGGCCGACTGCTGGTCACGCTACCATCGAGGCCATACGCCCAGTACTGGGTGAGTGGGTAGAGCGACAACACGGGGTTCTCACATTTAGGCTGACACAGGTGCTTTCCGGGCACGGGTGCTTCGGAAAGTACCTGTGTAAGATAGCACGTAGAGAGCCCGACGAGAGATGCCACCACTGCTCGAGCACTGTGGACACCGCTGTTCACACGCTCGAAATGTGCGTGGCTTGGCGTGAACAGCGGGACGAGCTGCGAGAATATAACCGAATTCAAGGGCTTTATCCGGGAGCTGGACGCCATGTTCAATATGTTCCGCTCGTATCCTGTGTTGGTCCTTGGTGATTTTAATGCCAAATCCAGGGCGTGGGGATCGCCTCGAACACTGCCGAAAGGTCGAGAACTGGAGGATTGGGCGCGAGTTTCGGGATTGCATCTGCTGAATCGCGGAACAGTGGCTACATGTGTGAGGTCCAATGGGCAATCAATTGTCGACGTGACATTCGCGAGCCCGTGTCTCGCCGCACGGGTCAGGGACTGGAGGGTCTTGGAGGGGGTGGAGACGTTGTCGGACCATCGTTACCTTCGCTTCAGCGTCTCGGCCCAGACCTCGGTTCCTCCGGTGCCTGGCTCGGCTCGCGATGAGGGCCCGCGCTGGACGCTCAGTCGATTTGATCCAGAACTGGCGGATGAAGCGGCTTTAGTGGAGGCTTGGCCAACGGCACCCGATAGACCGGCGGACATTGATTCCGAGGCGACATGGTTCCGGGGGGCGATGACCCGTATATGCGACGCATCAATGCCCCGTTCCGGTCCCCAACCTCCAAAACGTCGAGTATATTGGTGGAGTGAAGACATCGCGCAGCTTCGTAGAGTTTGCGTGGTTGCAAGGCGCCAATACGCTCGACACCTCAGGAGGCGCCGCCGCGACGGCGATTTTGCTCAAAGAGAAGCCATTCTAGAGGAGGCGTATAGAGCGGCCAAACTCTCGCTCCAGGTTGCCATCGGCGAAGCCAAAACCAGGGCCAGGGAGGAGATGTTGGAGGCTTTGAGTGAAGATCCGTGGGGGCGACCTTACCGTACGGTCCGGGGCAAGATGCGCCCGTATGCCCCTCCACTCACTCGGAGTCTCCAGCCTCAGTTTGTGAATAGGGTAGTGGACACGCTCTTCCCGGATGGAGAAGATATGGTTCCTCCTCCTATGTTGCCATCGGACGAAGAAAATATGCCGGAAGAGTCCAGTGAATCGGTAGAGGTGACGACTGTTGAGCTGAGGCTGGCTGTCACCAAGATGCGGGCCAAAAACACTGCCCCTGGTTTGGACGGTGTTCCGGGCAGAGTATGGGCCTTAGCTCTGAAGGCGTTAGGACCGCGGTTCATCCAGTTGTTGAGTGCCTGTATGGAGCGAGGCCAGTTTCCTCGTCTCTGGAAGACGGGGAAACTGGTGTTGCTCAGAAAAGAGGGTCGTCCTATAGAGTCGCCATCCGCGTACCGCCCTATCGTGCTGCTGGATGAGGCGTGCAAGCTCCTCGAGCGAGTTGTAGCTGCACGTCTCGTCGCGCACCTAAGGAGAGATGGACCGGATTTGGCCGACTCTCAATACGGATTTCGCAGTGGCCGCTCGACAATCCAGGCCATACTGGGAGTCAAGGCGTTGGCTGAGGAGGCGGTGGCTCAGGGTGAGGTCGTCTTGGCGGTGTCGCTAGATATCGCCAACGCCTTCAATACCCTCCCCTGGGCGGTCATAAGGGAGGCACTTCGGTATCACCGAGTGCCACCCTACCTCTGTCGCGTGATAGCCGATTATCTCAGTGATCGTCGAGTGGTATATCCTGGACGGGATGGAGTGTGCAGTCGAGATGTGTCGCGCGGTGTTCCACAGGGGTCAGTCCTTGGACCGCTCCTGTGGAACGTCGGGTATGACTGGGTTCTCCGTGGACGTAGCTTCCCGGGAGTGGGCGTCTTCTGTTACGCAGACGATACGCTGGTGACCGCCCGGGGAAGCACGTTCCACACGGCCGCGGCTGTGGCATCTATCGGGGTGGAGGACATAGTTGACCGTATCCGCATGTTGGGCTTGAGGGTGGCTCCCGAAAAGTGCGAAGCTGTCGGCTTTTATAACCCTTGTCTAGTGCCGCCTCGGGGACTCTGTGTGGATGTCTGCGGAGTACCAATCACCGTCCATGCTTCGTTGAAGTACTTAGGGCTCATTCTGGACTCGAACTGGGACTTCGCGGCCCACTTCGAGGCCCTTGCTCCGAAGCTGGACGCGGCAGCATTGGCATTGTGTGGATTGTTGCCGAATGTGGGTGGACCGTCGGTGTCTTGCCGGCGATTATACGCTGGGATAGTGCGGTCGATGGCCTTGTATGGGAGTCCGGTGTGGGCGGACACCCTCACGAACCGAAATCGAGCTCTGCTTCGCAAGTCGCAGAGGTTGATGGCCGTGAGGGTGATACGTGGATACCGCACCGTCTCATACGAGGCCGCGTGTGTAATGGCTGGAATCTTGCCTTGGGACCTGGACGCAGGAACCCTGGCGTCAATGTTCCGGTGGCGTGAGGAGATGTTTGAGCGGGGCAATCGACCGGCTCCACGGGAGGTAGAGGGACGCCGGTTGGAGCTCCGTCAGGTTGCCATGGCAAGATGGGAGGATCGCCTAAATCGGCCGACTGCTGGTCACGCTACCATCGAGGCCATACGCCCAGTACTGGGTGAGTGGGTAGAGCGACAACACGGGGTTCTCACATTTAGGCTGACACAGGTGCTTTCCGGGCACGGGTGCTTCGGAAAGTACCTGTGTAAGATAGCACGTAGAGAGCCCGACGAGAGATGCCACCACTGCTCGAGCACTGTGGACACCGCTGTTCACACGCTCGAAATGTGCGTAGCTTGGCGTGAACAGCGGGACGAGCTGCGAGAGGTGGTGGGGCGTGATTTGTCACTCCCCGCAGTCGTGTCGGCTATGGTTTCTGACGGGGAAGCGTGGGAGGCCATGCTCCGCTTCTCAGAAATCGTTATGGCGGCCAAAGAGAACGCGGAGCGTGACCGAGAAGTGACGACCTCTGATCCTATACGGTCACGCCGATCTGGGGGCAGAGGAAGACCAAGACGCGGAAGGCGTCGAGGTCGTGCAGACGACCTGATGCCACCCTAAATGGGCTCATAGGCGGCAGACTCGGGGGGGTCTGTCGCCGTGTAAAGGCCCGAGCGAGGCGCACGTAGTTCCCGTGCGCCGCTCATGAGGATTGAGGTCGTAACCTCTAAGAGAAGGGCTCCAAATAAGGACCATCGCCGTCGGGACGCGGACGAGTACGAACGTGTCCCCGGGCCCCCGACCACAAGGCGAGCGCGGAATCGTGAGGTTTTTAGTGGGTAGGCCGGCCGCTTCACGGCCGGAGAGCCCCACATACCCCACCGCTCCTCCCCCAGGACGGTGGGGATGCAGTTCAATGCATTTTCCTCACGTAAAAAAAAAAAAAAAAAAGGTTAGGTTAGGTTAGGTTAGGTTAGGTTAGGTTAGGTTAGGTTAGGTTAGGTTAGGTTGCCCACCAGTCGGACAGCCTCCTCGTGGCGTGGGTGGAAACAGCGTCGATCAATCGAAGAGAAGTTTCTCATTTCCATTTATCGGCGCTGGCCAATGGTCCGGCATAGTAGGTACACTATACATACACGCGTTGTCGGTGGTTCTCCAGGGCTGCGGTTGGCTCCTCGCCTTTCGACGTCATTGCGAAAGGTCGAGGAAGCGTCTCCGCGCTGCTGGGGGATCATCGACATCACATACACACACATTGGTTCGTCCTCGTCGGTTGGCTTTACCATCGGCTTGGCCGAACCAATCACACACACACACACACCACACACACACTTACACTACACACAGTTCGGGGGTGCGCTTGCCTTAATTGGCCGGCGTACGTAGTTTAGGGGCCTCCTCGCGAAAGCGAGGGATGGGGTGGTATGGGCCTTGCCTTCATTGGCCGGGCCTGGTGGAGAGACCACCTTAAAAAACCTGAAAGGTAAGTTGGTGGTGCGGGGCGAGACCTGTGTGGCTGCCCAGTAGGCAGTCTCTACCGCACCCCCAGGGGGGTACCTGCCGCCCCTCCCCTGGGTTATCAATCTCAAGGCTTACCTAGTGCCGACCGGCTCCGGCCTAGGTGGACGTTTAAAACCGTGTTCTCGTGGGAACTATATGGAGACTGAAAACAAAAAATCTGACGATGTAGGAGGAGTTGATGAGACGGAAGGGCTGAGAAAGCCGGAGGTTGAAGGGCTGGAGAAGCCGGAGACTGAAGCCACAAGAGTGGCAAAAGAGCAGCGGCTGCGCAGCCCAATTGTAAGGCTAACGCGGCTTGAAGATATGGCTGCTGAGAAGTCGGGGCACGGTGCGCACAATGTCCGCGACCGATCGCCAATTATTGCGCGAACACTTGCGCAAAGTATGGAGAGTCTGTTTGGCTCAGTTTCAGACTTGTCCGGGGCGGACGAAAGCGACGAGTCATCGCAGTCGTCCGTCTCGATGGTAAGCAGCCGGAAGGCAGGGAAGCGGCCTTTGCCGCCGGAAGCGAGGGAGAGCGCTGGGGTATCTCCAGCGCAGAGAGGAAGAGGTAGACCGCCCACCACGGGCCAATACGTTGACTTGCGTAAGGCCAGGCAGGACTTGGAAGAGGCTGAGACAGCGTTAATACGCCGACAGGCTGAGGAAGACTTGGCGGCCGCAAGAGCGGCGAATAAGGGGCATCCTGAGAGAGACCGACAGCCCTCAGGTGAACACATCGGTCTCCACAAGGAAATCGAAGCCAAAGCGGCGGCGGAGCGCGACATCATCCGCCTCCAAGCAGAAAAGGGGCTGGTTCGTGATCGGTCGCCACGGCCTTCGACCAGCAAGGCGGTAAAAATCGCCGATTTGGTTGTTCCAATCGGCGATCCGAAGGCGCAGACGGCTACCACTATCGGAGACAAGGCTGCGTCCAATTTGTTGGCCGTAAGGGAGGTTGCCCAGCGCAGTGGACACCTCAAGGGGGAGTTCATTAAATTCCTTAACGTTGCCACCACCAATATCAAGGTGGCACTTGAGGAATTGACTACCCGGACACAGACGGAGGAGATGGCGCAGCTAAAGGCTGATAACGCCAGGCTAAATCAGTGCGTGGCTAATCTCCGTATGGAGATGGCCCAAATGATAAAGGAGATGCGGAACGTCCGCCGCGAGAACGCGCAGAGGAGAGAGAACGTTGCGGGCGAGCGAGCGCCCCAGGGTGCACAGGGATTCGACATTATTTTGCAGCGACTCGCTGCCATAGAGGAACGGCTGCCCCCAGCTGCACGCCTTCGTCCCCCGCTTGCGGCGGACAGGGCCAGAGAAGTGACGAGGGCTCCATCTGTAGAGGCCGCGCCTATGCAGGCTGCGCCTTTGCAAGATGCACCTTCGCGGTCTGCGCCTGCGCAGGCTGCGTCGAAGAAGGAGACAAGGGTGAGTCGAGTTGCTAAGAAAGCTGCTCCTCCGAAGGAGGCACCGGCCCAGACGCCATCGACTTCGGCCGATAATGCCTGGACCACAGTGGGCAAGGGAGGAAAACCTTCCCCCCAGGCGAAAAAGAAGGGGAAGCGGGGTAAACGCGGTGGGAAGTCCAAGCGCACACCCCGACTTACCGCCCCAAAGACTGCGGCAGTCGTTATTATGCTGCCACAGTCAGAGCTGGAAAAGGGTGTAACTTATGCCTCGGTGATAAACAAAGCCAGGCAGAGGGTGGACCTAGCCAGTTTAGGTCTTGAAACTGGCGTAGATATGGTCGGAACGGCCACCGGGGCGAAATTGCTGCAGGTCTCAGGGGAAGACAGGAGCCGCAAAGCGGATGCGCTGGCTGACAGCATTCGTGAAGTCCTCGCTCGCGATGTTGAGGGTGTTATTGTCTCGAGGCCTGTGATGTGCGCCGAAATGCGCATCAGAGGCCTCGACGACACAGTCACAGTGGAAGAAGTTGCTGCCGCGATAGCGGGTAAAACAAACTGCGCCCTAGACGCAGTCAAAGTGGGCAAAATTCGAACTAACGCGCGGGGTTCCGGGACGGTGTGGGTGCGCTGCCCAATCGAGGCAGCCAAATCGCTTGGTGCGGAGGGCCGTCTACTTGTTGGCTGGAGCGCGGCCCGAGTAGAGCTTTTACAGCCGAAGAGGCTCAGGTGCTTCAGGTGCTTGGAACCTGGGCACACCCAGACATGGTGCAGGTCCCCAGTGGACCGCAGCGGTGAGTGCTATCGCTGCGGTCAGCTGGGTCACAAGGCGGACTCGTGCAGCGCTGCTGTGCGATGCTCGGTGTGCGCTGCAGCTGGCAAGCCGGCTGAGCATCGGGTGGGGGGCAAATCTTGCGTCACACCCAAAAAGAAGAAGGGCCTAAGACCACCTGGCTATCGTCCTCCGGCCGCCCCGGTTCCTCCCCAAACTTCGGAGGGGCCGGACATCGAGATGCCCTGTCCATAGGGGTTGTCTCGGGTTGACCGTGGTGGTGGCGGAGCGGAGTGGTCTTCTCCAATCTGCGCACGGCGTACAGTAGGCAGCGATTCACGCGCCACATTTACGACCTTGGCGGTGATCTCGGGGGGGATCACCGTCAGTTCAGAGGTCTGAGGAGGCGGCGGCGTGCTGCACGTCGCCTTTCTCGTGGCGGTCATAAAAAATTAGATTGGGTCCGCGAGGACCAACCACTGTCGGGGGAAGCCGGGCGGAGCGAAAGCGGTACTGGTACCCCCGGCGCGAAAGTGGCGAGTAGGCAGCATCGTCAGGTTTTTAGTGAGTATGCCGGCCGCTTCACGGCCGGAGAGCCTCACACTCCCCACCGTTCCCCCCGGGGCGGTGGAAGTGCAGTTTCATGCATTTTCCTGACGTAAAAAAAAAAAAAAAAAAAAAAAAAAGGTTAGGTTAGGTTAGGTTAGGTTAGGTTAGGTTAGGTTAGGTTAGGTTAGGTTAAGTTAGGTTTGGTTAGGTTTGGTTAGGTTTTTTTTTTTTTTTTTTTTTTTTTTTTTTTTTTTTTTTTTCCCTGTCCGGGCGCTAATGGCCCGGCCCGCGAGCTAATAAACTGCCACTATTTATTTTGTGGCATCTTTCTTTCTTTTGATTTATTTTCTCTCTTTATTTTATTCTTAGTTTTTATTGTTTTACAAAAAGTTTTTTTTGCATGCACTTAAAACTAACAGTTGCGCGTCCAAATTTGGGACAATATTTGAAATACAATACAGATAACTTCCTAATACAATTTCCATTAACTACAATAAAATTAGTTCACTAATACTATAACAGTAAATTACAATAACGGTATACAATTCACTGTATTACTAGCAATATTCATACAAACTATTATACAAGCAGTTAGCATTCTGAAGCAATTTTCCCATTAATTACAATTATTTTTCTACTACTTTACCACGAGTTTATAACAACAGTCTAATATTCGCATTATACTTTTACAATATTTTTACAATTTCCAATAATCATACAAATCTTTAAATCGTTTAAGAATACAACAATTATTTTGATCATTGCTACAATAATTATTATTGATTAGGTGAAGCTACCGCTCTTAATTATAAATTTAAATTAAATTACATGATCAAATTATTACAATCGTTTGTTAAAACTAATTCAATTCCTAGCAATTTTGCAGTAATAATAAAGTTACAATAACTTATCAACAACTGGTTGATACTATTTTTAATTAATTAAAACATTACCATCAATTCGATTAGAATTTTGTGTTTGACGGCGAGAAGAACGGGTGCCTGCCACTCATCAGTGTCTTAAGACTCTGAGATGGCCGGCGACCCCATTCCTCTCGCCCCCAATCACAGCTATTTAAGTTAATATATCGGTTCTTGACCCGTCTCTACCTTGGTAGAGATAGGCAAGTCCGGGTTTGTATCCTATTATGTATCCCACAGTAGTATAGTTAAGTCAAATTGAAATATCATTACGAATCGTACGCTATTCATTAGATGGAGCTCATATAAAAGGTTTACGTTATATGTTGAATGACCCGTTTTCCCTGCCAATCCTCCGGAGGATGGCACGCGCAAAGTCCAGAAAATCAGGGCGACGCTCATCATCATTCACTATTGTACTCAAATTGGTAACATTGATTTCTATATCCAGCCTGCACTCGCAGTTGAATCTCTCCCTACCGAATCTTGGGCATGCAGTTAAAAGGTGTTCGACAGTTTGAGGGTCGAGGTCGTTGCAAGTGCAGGCTGGGGAGTCTGCCAACTTGAAACGGTGAAGGTAGGCTCTGTTTCCACCGTGTCCCGTGAAAAGGTGAGCCTCTAGATTCGTAATTGTGAATTTGGATAGGGTTTTGTGAGCCTCCACGATGGATGGGTAAAAGTACTTCGTCGTCGTGCCAGTTGTGCTGCCTGAATATCGCCGCTGCCACTCTTCCAAGGTAGCTCTCCTGATGGTGCGCTTGGCAAACGACAGGGGAAAGCGATCGTAAACGGCCCGTTGACGGTTATGAAGTGCAGCGTGTTTGGCCAACTCGTCGGCTCTCTCATTACCCTCGTGTCCCGCATGGGCCTTCACCCAAAACCACTCCACAACTCGCCCCCGATCCGCCAGTGCCGAGGCCTTGACCCTTATTTCCGCAGCTATGGGATGGAGCGACTGTGGGTCGGCGATGCAGTCCAGACTGGACCGGGAGTCGCTGAGTATCGCCACTTCCTTCATAGACTTCGTTTTCGTCGCTATTTCCAAAGCTCTTAAAATTGCGGCTAGCTCCGCCTGGAACACTGAGCAGAAGTTCTCTAGCCGGAAGCTTGCGTGCTTCACCTCTACCCCTTCCTTCCAGCAAGTGACTCCCGCTCCAACTCTGCCCTCGATCTTACTGCCATCTGTGAAAAACTGGAATGGAAAACTGGTTAGGTTAGGTTAGGTTAGGTTAGGTTAGGTTAGGTTAGGTTAGGTTAGGTTAGGTTAGGTTAGGTTAGGTTAGGTTAGGTTAGGTTAGGTTAGGTTAGGTTAGGTTAGGTTAGGTTAGGTTAGGTTAGGTTAGGTTAGGTTAGGTTAGGTTAGGTTAGGTTAGGTTAGGTTAGGTTAGGTTAGGTTAGGTTAGGTTAGGTTAGGTTAGGTTAGGTTAGGTTAGGTTAGGTTAGGTTAGGTTAGGTTAGGTTAGGTTAGGTTAGGTTAGGTTAGGTTAGGTTAGGTTAGGTTAGGTTAGGTTAGGTTAGGTTAGGTTAGGTTAGGTTAGGTTAGGTTAGGTTAGGTTAGGTTAGGTTAGGTTAGGTTAGGTTAGGTTAGGTTAGGTTAGGTTAGGTTAGGTTAGGTTAGGTTTTTTTTTTTTTTTTTTGATTGGGTGCCCTTCTAGTACCCTGCCCGGTCCATGCTAAGGTCTACACGCTACCGGACAGCATTGTAGCTAGTCGGGCTATATACATATATTTAATACTGTTTATTGTGTACCTGTGCAAGTTCAGTAAGTGACTTCCCTTTGCAGGGTAAGTATGTTAAGTAAATGCAAGGCCGCACCATGATAGTGCGTACGCCGTATATGTATTAAGGCTTCCTTTGCGGGGAAGCCCCGTATAGTGTCTTGTGTGCAGTGTAGTAATCCAACCCAACCCCCCTGTTTGTGGTGTGTACCTGTGCAAGGTTAGTAAGTGACTTCCCTTTGCAGGGTAAGTATGTAAGTAAAATGCAAGGCCGCTATGGTGCGTCCGCCACTTATGTATTAAGACTTCCTTTGCGGGGAAGCCCCGTATAGAGTCTTGTGTGCAGTGTAGTAATTTGACCCAACCAACCGGAGCCCAGCCCGATTGTTGAATGGACATCTATCTGTTTGAGTGATTTAAATTTAAATAGTTATTCAAGGTGGTAACCATGACTAGTAAGATCTGAGTCTGCTCAAATACTAATTTGAAAGTGATTAGATGTTTTAAGTGTTGCAACCACAAGAAGGGGTTAGTCAAATTTGTAGGGTTTATTTCTTGTGGACTAGATAGGCAGTCAGAGGGAATAAAAGAGTTAGATGAAGTATTATTTTCTAAATTCCAGGCTCTAGCTTTTTCAATAGCTAAGAGTTCAGCCTGAAGTACAGTGCAGAATCTATATAATATAAATTTCCTGATGATGTTAGTTTAAGTAGTATCCGGGAGGATTACTACAAAGGCTGCGCCAGCATCATCGTTTTCAGTTTTGCAGCCATCAGTGTAAATTTGAGTGGGGTTTGAGTAGGAATTAAGGATGTCATTGACGTTGTTTTAGTTAATTGCAGATTAGTGTTCTATCGGTTTTCTAAAGCGTGGGTGACAAAGCCGGGCTGTCCGAAGAGTAGCCAGGCGAATGCCATCGCAGTAATCAATCACTCAGCTTATCCCTTAAGGATTTTGAGGTAACACCAACCTATCCCGACTAATAGTGTTAATATACATATTTTATACTGTTTAGGGGTGTACCTGTGTGTGTGAGATTGTATGTGCTTGTTAAGAGTAATTGTAATAATAAATAAGTAAACTATTAATAATAAGTGACAGCCCTATGCAGAATAGTCGTGTGTGTCTAACCCAACCACAGTCTAACCAATATATAAATATAAATATACTAAATAAATAAATAAATAACCACTCCTAAACCTTAACCCAACCAATATATACATATATTTAATATTTTACCTTTCGAGAACCTTGAACATTACCATGTTACCTTGATGTTACCTTAATGTTACCTTGGTGTAATCTAATTGTGCTCTAACTTACTTTCTTACTATCATACTACATGAGGGTTAAATAAAACACAAATACGAATTTCGGCGGTGATGGGCGAGCGATGCAAACTCCGCTTAACCTAAAGCCGGGCTGTCTGGAGAGTAACCAGGCGAATGTTATCGCAGTAATCAATCACTCGACCTTCCCAGTCACCTCTAAGTCAGACGTAGTGCAGCAACCATGTTCGTCCATCAAGTCACCCACCGAGATGAATGGCCGGTCAGTACGAGAGTATGACACACTACGCCCGACCTGCATGAGACAGACAATAGAGAGTGAATTGACAGTAAGCTGCCCTCGACCATCAGCACGCCCATTTAATGTTGAATTAAACAGCACCGTAGACCGTAGGCTGAAAATGGGTATATATAAATAAATAAATAAAGATATCCAGCTGTGCCCCGCGGCTTAACTCGCGACATACATACATATACACTCAGGTTTTCGTATAATTCACAGAACTATTACGCAGGCGTAATGCGCTTGTAGGACACAGCTGTGTATTTATTCAGAGTATAATATTATTTCTCTCTTTCTTGCTATCTTTTTACGTAAGGGTTAAATAAAACACAAATACGAATTTCGGCGGTGATGGGCGAGCGATGCAAACTCCACTTAACCTAAAGCCGGGCTGCCCGGAGAGTAACCAGGCGAATGTTATTGCAGTAATCAATCACTCAACTTTCCCAGTCACCCCCAAGTCTGACGTAGTGCAGCAACCATGTTCGTCCATCAAGTCACCCACCGAGATGAATGGCCGGTCAGTACGAGAGTATGACACACTACGCCCGACCTGCATGAGACAGACAATAGAGAGTGAATTGACAGTAAGCTGCCCTCGACCATCAGCACGCCCATTTAATGTTGAATTAAACAGCACCGTAGACCGTAGGCTGAAAATGGGTATATATAAATAAATAAATAAAGATGTCCAGCTGTGCCCCGCGGCTTAACTCGCGACATACATACATATACACTCAGGTTTTCATATAATTCACAGAACTATTACGCAGGCGTAATGCGCTTGTAGGACACAGCTGTGTATTTATTCAGAGTATAATATTATTTCTCTCTTTCTTGCTATCTTTTTACGTAAGGGTTAAATAAAACAAATATATGAATTTCGGCGGTGATAGGCGAGCGATGCAAACTCCGCTTAACCTAAAGCCGGGCTGTCCGGAGAGTAACCAGGCGAATGTTATTGCAGTAATCAATCACTCAACTTTCCCAGTCACCCCCAAGTCAGACGTAGTGCAGCAACCATGTTCGTCCATCAAGTCACCCACCGAGATGAATGGCCGGTCAGTACGAGAGTATGACACACTACGCCCGACCTGCATGAGACAGACAATAGAGAGTGAATTGACAGAAAGCTGCCCTCGACCATCAGTACGCCCATATAATTTATAATTGAGCAGCACCGTAGGATGGAAATATCAAGGAGATCTCAAGCTGTAGCATGACGGGAGGCGTTTGAGGAATTCCAAGCAGCAGGGGGTGTACAGGGGATGGTGAGGATGAAGACAGATGGTTAAGAAGTCTATCAATCCCACAGCCACATCCCCGCGTATGTACAGATCGTACTCTGGTGGGCCACTCCACCTACCGCTTGAATATTGCCAGCACCGCACTCAACCATTTAGCTCTCAGCTCCAGATTCCAAAATATAGATACGCGTGTGGGTACCCACTGATGCATGTATGGGCTCTGACAACCAAATTAAAAACCGAAGTCTGATCACCTTGAAGTTTTTAAGAAGTGGTGAGAAGTGAGAGTATTTATAACGATGAATAGAATTAAGTGTCAAAATGTGGTGATCGATCCATATTATTATATGATAACCGATACCATATGGTGAGAATCAAGTTAGGGTTATAAAGGAGAAAAATTAAGTGTTGTTAAGTTACTTGAGATTGTCGACGATGTCAGACACAAATTTAGTAAATGAGTCAATTAGTGTTTCTTTATTAGTTACGATTGCTACATCAAATGGGTCATTACTCTTATAGTATAAACAAGATTGCAGAAAATCATGTCTTGCAGTACCAGAACGTGGGCATTCGCAGTAAATGTTGGATAGTTTGAGTTGTGAGAGTGTTGAATGGACATCTATCTGTTTGAGTGATTTAAATTTAAATAGTTATTCAAGGTGGTAACCATGACTAGTAAGATATGAGTCTGCTCAAATACTAATTTGAAAGTGATTAGATGTTTTAAGTGTTGCAACCACAAGAAGGGGTTAGTCAAATTTGTAGGGTTTATTTCTTGTGGACTAGATAGGCAGTCAGAGGGAATAAAAGAGTTAGATGAAGTATTATTTTCTAAATTCCAGGCTCTAGCTTTTTCAATAGCTGAGAGTTCAGCCTGAAGTACAGTGCAGAATCTATATAATATAAATTTCCTGATGATGTTAGTTTAAGTAGTATCCGGGAGGATTACTACAAAGGCTGCACCAGCATCATCGTTTTCAGTTTTGCAGCCATCAGTGTAAATTTGAGTGGGGTTTGAGTAGGAATTAAGGATGTCATTGACGTTGTTTTAGTTAATTGCAGATTAGTGTTCTATCGGTTTTCTAAAGCGTGGGTGAAGAAGGTCCTGTGTTCTAGCAGGTCTTTTGACAGTAATGTTAGGAAGTAGAAATACACGAAGACCAGTGAAGAGTGTGTGCGCTCAATGATAGCTACCTCAAACACTAAGAGATGTAAGAGGGTTAACCAGCCAGAGCAGTTGTTGCGTAGGCAGAGGTAGTTCTGGATGCTCTTAAAGTTTTAGTGTAAGCCACATTGGAGAGTACGAAGCCGATCGCGTACTGCTGGCAGCGTATGTTACAGCGGATTCAATGACATAGTTGCATAAAATAGTGATATCATCACTGTTTATGCCCCAAGTGGGCAGATAAATTTTTACATAGTTTGTTATAAATTTTATTAGTTTTTACAATAAGGTCTACGTGTTTAATAGATTTTAAGATTTATCTATAGTTACTCCAAGTAATTTTGAAGAATAAACAATTAATAAAATATTTTTATCCATAGTGATTTTAGGTTTTTGAGCTGAAAGTAAGAATGAAGTAAGTTGTGTTTTAGAGAGTCCAAAAGTTAGCTTAACTTTAGTACCCCGATTTGGTATAAGATATCAAGAGATATAGTGATGACCAGCTGATGCTGATCTTTAGTAGTTTTGGTAGTGTCCAAGGCCACCTCAAGTGCATCGAGGGTGGATATTTGTGCTTAGAAGCCAAATTGCCGAGCATTGTGATGGCCATTAATTAGTTGATGATAGGTAAGTCTCTTCGTGGTAAGTTTCTCTAGAAGTTTACCCAAAACATTAATGAGTTCAATGGGGCGATATGTGCCGATATCTGAGTAGTCATCTTTACCTGGTTTGGAAGATCTTTCACAGACGCTGTTTTCCAGGCAAAGGGGAAGTGGAAAATGCTCAGACATTGATTCATAAGGTTAGTAAGGAAGTCAAGGTGACATTCGGCAAGAGACGTACATGTAGATCTTAACAAGGCCTATAACTTCTGCAAGGAATCCATGTACCTAGGATCAATAGTTTTCAAGATATAGTTGTGTAAAGTTTTGACAGCTGTCACCCAAAATGTAGATCTTGACAAGACCTATAACTTCTGCAAAGAAACCATGTGCCCAGGATCAATAGTTTCCGAGATAAAGCTGTTTCAAGTTTGACAGCTGTCACCCAAGATGTGGACCTTGATGAGACCTATCACTTCTGCAAAGAAGCCATGTGCCCAGGATCAATAGTTTCCGAGATACAGCTGTTTTAAGTTTGACAGCTGTCAGTAGAAATGAACTCCTCAATGAGACCTATAACTTCTGCAAAGAAACCATGTGCCTAGGATCAATAGTTTCCGAGAAAGAGCTGTTTTAAGTTTGACAGCTGTCACTCAAAATGTAGACCTTGATGAGACCTATCACTTCTGCAAAGAAACCATGTGCCTAGGATCAATAGTTTCCAAGATATGGCTGTTTTAAGATTGACAGCTGTCAGTTGAAATGAACTACTCGATGAGACCTATCATTTCTGCAAAGAAACCATGTGTCCAGGATCGATAGCTTCCAAGATATAGCGTTTTAAAGTTTGACAGCTGTCACTCGAAATGTAGATCTTGACAAGACCTATCACTTCTGCAAAGAAACCATGTGCCTAGGATCAATAGTTTCCAAGATATAGCTGTTTCAAGTTTGACAGCTGTCACCCAAAATGTAGACCTTAATGAGACCTATAACTTCTGCAAAGAAACCATGTGCCTAAGATCAATAGTTTCCAAGATAAAGCTGTTTTAAGTTTGACAGCTGTCACTCAAAATGTAGACCTTGATGAGACCTATCACTTCTGCAAAGAAACCATGTGCTCAGGATCGATAGTTTCCAAGATATAGCTGTTTTGTACAAGCCTAGTTACATCAAGTCACCATGGAACAAGCCTAGCTGGGTTGAGTCACCACAGTGCCAGCCAAACTGGGCCCATAACACAAGCTTAGCTGCGTCCAGTTACCATAGCACGAGTCTAGCTACATCCAGTCGCCATAAAACAAGCCTAGTTGGGCTCAGTCACCATAACGCAAGCCTAGCTGGGTCCAGCCACCATAACACAAGCCTAGCTGCGTCCAGTCACTATAATATGAGTCCGATAATTAGGTTCAGTAACCATGATACAAGCCCAACAACATCCAGTCACCACAAAGCAAGCCCATATGGGCTGAGTCACCATAGCGCAAGCCCAGCAGGGTCCATAACACAAGCCCAGTTGCGTCCAGTCACCATAACGCAAGCCTAGCCAAGTCCAATCAACATAACATAAGCCTAGCCGCGTACAGCCACCATAGCACAAGCCTAGTTGCGTCGGAGCTCCTCAAAAGAAATAGTTCTGTTAAAGACTAGTAGAGGTTTGTATGTTTGTCAAGAGGTGTCGCTGTAATTAAGGTGGTTTGTTAGAGCGAAGGCGGAATTTTTCAGAACTAAACTTCGTAAGAGTATATCCTATAAAACATCCAAAATAAAAACCAACATCATTCTATTATAGCTAGAAGAGGTTTGTATGTTTGTCAAGAGGTGTCGCTGTAATTAAGATGGTTAATAGACATAGTGCAGTGAGTGAAATATTAAGATAGACTAAATTCAGTGGAACGCAGAACTTATAAAAATTTTGTCAAAAATATTGTGGACTTGTAAAATTTTCGTGATCATACTACATCGACTTAGAAAAATTTTGGTCAAATTTTGGACTTGTAAAATTTTTCAAATTATACTACATCGACTTAGAAAAATTTGGGTCGAATCTTGGACTTGTAATATTTTTCAAATTATACAACATCGACTTAGAAAAATTTTCATGTAATACTGGACTATAAGTCTAAGATATAGCTGTTTTAAGTTTGACAGCTGTCAGTTGAAATGAACTCCTCGATGAGACCTGTCACTTCTGCAAAGAAACCGTGTGCCTAGGGTCAATAGTTTCCAAGATATAGCTGTTTAAAGTATGACAGCTGTCACCCAAAATGTAGACCTTAATGGGACCTATCACTTCTGCAAAGAAACCATGTGCCTAGGATCAATAGTTTCCAAGATATAGCTGTTTCAAGTTTGACAGCTGTCATCCGAAATGTAGGTCTTGACAAGACCTATAACTTCTGCAAAGAAACCATGTGCCTAGGATCAATAGTTTCCAAGATATGGCTGTTTTAAGTTTGACAGCTGTCAGTTGAAATGAACTCCTCGATGAGACCTGTCACTTCTGCAAAGAAACCGTGTGCCTAGGATCAATAGTTTCCAAGATATAGCTGTTTAAAGTTTGACAGCTGTCACCCGAAATGTAGGTCTTGACAAGACCTATAACTTCTGCAAAGAAACCATGTGCCTAGGATCAATAGTTTCCAAGATATGGCTATTTTAAGTTTGACAGCTGTCAGTTGAAGTGAACTCCTCGATGAGACCTATCACTTCTGCAAAGCAATCATGTGCCTAGGATCAATAGTTTCCAAGATATAGCTATTTCAAGTTTGACAGCTGTCACCCAAAATGTAGACCTTGATGAGACCTATCACTTCTGCAAAGAAACCATGTGCCTAGGATCAATAGTTTCCAAGATATGGCTGTTTTAAGTTTGACAGCTGTCAGTTGAAATGAGCTCCTCGATGAGACCTATCACTTCTGCAAAGAAACCATGTGCCTAGGATCAATAGTTTCCAAGATATAGCTGTTTCAAGTTTGACAGCTGTCACCCAAAATGTAGACCTTGATGAGACCTATCACTTCTGCAAAGAAACCATGTGCCTAAGATCAATAGTTTCCAAGATATGGATGTTTTAAGTTTGACAGCTGTCAGTTGAAGTGAACTCCTCGATGAGACCTATCACTTCTGCAAAGAAACCATGTGCCTAGGATCAATAGTTTCCAAGATATAGCTGTTTCAAGTTTGACAGCTGTCACCCAAAATGTAGACCTTGATGAGACCTATCACTTCTGCAAAGAAACCATGTGCCTAGGATCAATAGTTTCCAAGATATGGCTGTTTTAAGTTTGACAGCTGTCAGTTGAAGTGAACTCCTCGATGAGACCTATCACTTCTGCAAAGAAACCATGTGCCTAGGATCAATAGTTTCCAAGATATAGCTGTTTCAAGTTTGACAGCTGTCACCCAAAATGTAGACCTTGATGAGACCTATCACTTCTGCAAAGAAACCATGTGCCTACGATCAATAGTTTCCAAGATATGGCTGTTTTAAGTTTGACAGCTGTCAGTTGAAATGAACTCCTCGAAGGGACCTATCACTTCTGCAAAGAAACCATGTGCCTAGGATCAATAGTTTCCAAGATATAGCTGTTTCAAGTTTGACAGCTGTCATCCGAAATGTAGGTCTTGACAAGACCCATAACTTCTGCAAAGAAACCATGTGTCCAGGATCGATAGCTTCCAAGATATAGCTGTTTTATACAAGCCTAGTTACATCGAGTCACCATAGAACAAGCCTAGCTGGGTTGAGTCACCACAGTGCCAGCCTAACTGGGCCAATAACACAAGCTTAGCTGCATCCAGTCACCATAATACGAGTCTAGCTACATCCAGTCACCATTACGCAAGCCCAGCTGCGTCCAGCCACCATAACACAAGCCCGGCTGGGTCCAGAGACCACAGCACAAGCCTAGCTACAACCAATCACCACAACACAAGCCTAGCTGAGCACAGTCACCATAGCACAAGTCAAGCAACATCTAGTCACCATAGCACGAGCCTAGTTAGGTCCAGTCACCATATCACAAGCCTAAGGTATCACAGCCGCAGTGCAACATCAAAGACTTACCGGGCGCGGGACGTATGCGCGGCACGCGGACGTTAGATGGCTTCCAAGCCCCGAACGCGGGGTGTGCTTCCAAGCTCTGGACGCATGCGCGGAACACGGACGCTGGACGCGGGACGCATGCGCGGTACGCGGACGGCTTTCGAGCTCCGGACGCGGGGTGTGCTTCCGAGCTCTGGGCGCATGCGCGGAACACGGACGCTGGACGCGGGGCGCATGCGCGATACGCGGGTGGCTTCCGAGCTCCGGACGCGGGGTGTGCTTCCGAGCTCTGGACGCATGCGCGGAACACGGATGCCGGAAGCGGGACGCATGCGCGGTACGCGGACGGCCTTCGAGCTCCGGACGCGGGGTGTGCTTCCGAGCTCCGGACGCATGCGCGGAACACGGATGCTGGAAGCGAGGCGCGATCCGGATGTTGGAAGCGAGACGCCTCCCGACACCCACTTGGCAACTATATTGTGGACTTGTAAAATTTTTGTGATCATACCTCATCGACTTAGAAAAATTTTGTCGAATCTTGGACTTGTAAAATTTTTCGAATTATATTACATTGACTCAGAAAAATTTGGTCGTATGGAATTGTAAAATTTTTCAAATTATACAACATCGACTTAGAAAAATTTTCATGTAATACCGGACTATAAGTCTAAGATATAGCTGTTTTAAGTTTGACAGCTGTCAGTTGAAATGAACTCCTCGATGAGACCTGTCACTTCTGCAAAGAAACCGTGTGCCTAGGGTCAATAGTTTCCAAGATATAGCTGTTTAGAGTTTGACAGCTGTCACCCAAAATGTAGACCTTAATGGGACCTATCACTTCTGCAAAGAAACCATGTGCCTAGGATCAATAGTTTCCAAGATATAGCTGTTTCAAGTTTGACAGCTGTCATCCGAAATGTAGGTCTTGACAAGACCTATAACTTCTGCAAAGAAACCATGTGCCTAGGATCAATAGTTTCCAAGATATGGCTGTTTTAAGTTTGACAGCTGTCAGTTGAAATGAACTCCTCGATGAGACCTGTCACTTCTGTAAAGAAACCGTGTGCCTAGGATCAATAGTTTCCAAGATATAGCTGTTTAAAGTTTGACAGCTGTCACCCAAAATGTAGGTCTTGACAAGACCTATAACTTCTGCAAAGAAACCATGTGCCCAGGATCAATAGTTTCCAAGATATGGCTGTTTTAGGTTTGACAGCTGTCAGTTGAAATGAACTCCTCGATGAGAAATATCACTTCTGCAAAGAAACCATGTGCCTGGGATCAATAGTTTCCAAGATATGGCTGTTTTAAGTTTGACAGCTGTCAGTTGAAATGAGCTCCTCAATGAGACCTATCACTTCTGCAAAGAAACCATGTGCCTAGGATCAATAGTTTCCAAGATATAGCTGTTTCAAGTTTGACAGCTGTCACCCAAAATGTAGACCTTGATGAGACCTATCACTTCTGCAAAGAAACCATGTGCCTAGGATCAATAGTTTCCAAGATATGGCTGTTTTAAGTTTGACAGCTGTCAGTTGAAGTGAACTCCTCGATGAGACCTATCACTTCTGCAAAGAAACCATGTGCCTAGGATCAATAGTTTCCAAGATATGGCTGTTTTAAGTTTGACAGCTGTCAGTTGAAGTGAACTCCTCGATGAGACCTATCACTTCTGCAAAGAAACCATGTGCCTAGGATCAATAGTTTCCAAGATATGGCTGTTTTAAGTTTGACAGCTGTCACCCAAAATGTAGACCTTAATGAGACCTATCACTTCTGCAAAGAAACCATGTGTCCAGGATCGATAGCTTCCAAGATATAGCTGTTTTAAAGTTTGACAGCTGACATCCGAAATGTAGATCTTGACAAGACCTATCACTTCTGCAAAGAAACCATGTGCCTAGGATCAATAGTTTCCAAGATAAAGCTGTTTTAAGTTTGACAGCTGTCACCCAAAATGTAGACCTTAATGAGACCTATCACTTCTGCAAAGAAACCATGTGTCCAGGATCGATAGCTTCCAAGATATAGCTGTTTTAAAGTTTGACAGCTGACATCCGAAATGTAGATCTTGACAAGACCTATCACTTCTGCAAAGAAACCATGTGCCTAGGATCAATAGTTTCCAAGATAAAGCTGTTTTAAGTTTGACAGCTGTCACCCAAAATGTAGACCTTAATGAGACCTATCACTTCTGCAAAGAAACCATGTGTCCAGGATCGATAGCTTCCAAGATATAGCTGTTTTAAAGTTTGACAGCTGACATCCGAAATGTAGATCTTGACAAGACCTATAACTTCTGCAAAGAAACCATGTGTCCAGGATCGATAGCTTCCAAGATATAGCTGTTTTATACAAGCCTAGTTACATCGAGTAACCATAAAACAAGCCTAGCTGGGTTGAGTCACCACAGTGCTAGCCCAACTGGGCGCATAACACAAGCTTAGCTGCGTCCAGTCACCATAGCACGAGTCTAGCTACATCCAGTCACCACAAAACAAGCCCGGCTGGGTCCAGTCACCATTACACAAGCCTAGTCGGGTCCAGCCACCATAACACGAGCCTAGCTACATCCAATCACCACAACATAAGCCCAGCAGGGTGTGGTCACCGTAGCACAAGCCCAGCTGCCTCCAGTCACCATAGCACGAGCCCAGCCAGATTCAGCCACCATAGTGCAAGCCTAGCTGGGTCCATATCACAAGCCCAGTTGTGTGCAGTCACCATAACGCAAGCCCAGTCGGATCTAGCAACCACAACACAAGCCTAGCTACATCCAGTCGCCACAAAACAAGCCTGGCCGGGTCCAGTCACCATTACACAAGCCTAGTCGGGTCCAGCCACCATAACACAAGCCTGGCCGGGTCCAGAGACCACAACACGAGCCTAGCTACATCCAGTCACCATAACGCAAGCCCAGTCGGATCCAGCAACCACAACACAAGCCTAGCTACATCCAGTCGCCACAAAACAAGCCTGGCCGGGTCCAGTCACCATTACACAAGCCTAGTCGGGTCCAGCCACCATAACACAAGCCTGGCCGGGTCCAGAGACCACAACACGAGCCTAGCTACATCCAGTCACCATAATACAAGCCCAGTTGTGTGCAGTCACCATAACGCAAGCCCAGTCGGATCCAGCAACCACAACACAAGCCCAGCTACATCCAGTCACCATTACACAAGCCTAGTCGGGTCCAGCCACCATAACACAAGCCTGGCTGGGTCCAGAGACCACAATACGAGCCTAGCTACATCCAATCACCACAACATAAGCCCAGCAGGGTGTGGTCACCGTAGCACAAGCCCAGCTGCCTCCAGTCACCATAACACGAGCCCAGCCAGGTTCAGCCACCATAGCGCAAGCCTAGCTGGGTCCATAACACAAGCCCAGTTGCGTGCAGTCGCCATAACACAAGCCTAACTGGGTCCAGAGACCACAACACAAGCCTAGCTACATCCAATCACCACAACACAAGCCCAGCCGGGCGCAGTCACCATAGCACAAGCCAAGCCGCATCCAGTCACCATAGCACGAGCCCAGCCAGGTTCAGTCACCATATCACAAGCCTAAGGCATCACAGCCGCAGTACAACATCAAAGACCCACCGGACGCAGGACGCATGCGCAGTACGCGGATGTCGAACAGCTGTCATCCGAAAAATAGTCCGACAAAAAGTCGTCCGAGAAAAAGTCGTCCGACAAAAAGTCGTCCGACAAAAATTCGTCCGACAAAAAGTCGTCCGACAAAGTAGTACTTACCCAAGGCTTCGGGCGCATGCGCGGCACGCGAGGCTCCGGGCGCATGCGCGGCACGCGAGGCTCCGGGCGCATGCGCGGCACGCGAGGCTCCGGGCGCATGCGCGGCACGCGAGGCTCCGGGCGCATGCGCGGCACGCGAGGCTCCGGGCGCATGCGCGGCACGCGAGGCTCCGGGCGCATGCGCGGCACGCGAGGCTCCGGGCGCATGCGCGGCCTAGGGCTCCGCCCCAGCATAGCTCACTATGCCAGGGCCGCCCTACCATAACTCACTATGGCAGGGCCGCCCTAGCATAGCTCACTATGCCAGGGCCCGCCCTAGCATAACTCACTATGCCAGGGCCGCCCTACCATAACTCACTATGGTAGGGCCGCCCTAGCATAGCTCACTATGCAAGGGCCCGCCCTAGCATAGCTCGCTATGGGAGGGCTAACCGCACTGCCCTCCCAAAGGGCTAACCGCACTCCCGACTCCCACTTGGCAGCTCCACGGGGAGCACCAGTGGACGCGACCGCTCTCCACGGCGGGTGGAGAGCGACTGGTTAGGTTAGGTTAGGTTAGGTTAGGTTAGGTTAGGTTAGGTTAGGTTAGGTTAGGTTAGGTTAGGTTAGGTTAGGTTAGGTTAGGTTAGGTTAGGTTAGGTTAGGTTAGGTTAGGTTAGGTTAGGTTAGGTTAGGTTAGGTTAGGTTAGGTTAGGTTAGGTTAGGCTAGGTTAGGTTAGGTTAGGTTAGGTTAGGTTAGGTTAGGTTAGGTTAGGTTAGGTTAGGTTAGGTTAGGTTAGGTTAGGTTAGGTTAGGTTAGGTTAGGTTAGGTTAGGTTAGGTTAGGTTAGGTTAGGTTAGGTTAGGTTAGGTTAGGTTAGGTTAGGTTAGGTTAGGTTAGGTTAGGTTAGGTTAGGTTAGGTTAGGTTAGGTTAGGTTAGGTTAGGTTAGGTTAGGTTAGGTTAGGTTAGGTTAGGTTAGGTTAGGTTAGGTTAGGTTAGGTTAGGTTAGGTTAGGTTAGGTTAGGTTAGGTTAGGTTAGGTTAGGTTAGGTTAGGTTAGGTTAGGTTAGGTTAGGTTAGCTTAGGTTAGGTTAGGTTAGGTTAGGTTAGGTTAGGTTAGGTTAGGTTAGGTTAGGTTAGGTTAGGTTAGGTTAGGTTAGGTTAGGTTAGGTTAGGTTAGGTTAGGTTAGGTTAGGTTAGGTTAGGTTAGGTTAGGTTAGGTTAGGTTAGGTTAGGTTAGGTTAGGTTAGGTTAGGTTAGGTTAGGTTAGGTTAGGTTAGGTTAGGTTAGGTTAGGTTAGGTTAGGTTAGGTTAGGTTAGGTTAGGTTAGGTTAGGTTAGGTTAGGTTAGGTTAGGTTAGGTTAGGTTAGGTTAGGTTAGGTTAGGTTAGGTTAGGTTAGGTTAGGTTAGGTTAGGTTAGGTTAGGTTAGGTTAGGTTAGGTTAGGTTAGGTTAGGTTAGGTTAGGTTAGGTTAGGTTAGGTTAGGTTAGGTTAGGTTAGGTTAGGTTAGGTTAGGTTAGGTTAGGTTAGGTTAGGTTAGGTTAGGTTAGGTTAGGTTAGGTTAGGTTAGGTTAGGTTAGGTTAGGTTAGGTTAGGTTAGGTTAGGTTAGGTTAGGTTAGGTTAGGTTAGGTTAGGTTAGGTTAGGTTAGGTTAGGTTAGGTTAGGTTAGGTTAGGTTAGGTTAGGTTAGG
>OU026083.1:0-30000 GCA_907269075.1 Idaea aversata | reverse complement strand
GTAGCTAGTCGGGCTATATACATATATTTAATACTGTTTATTGTGTACCTGTGCAAGTTCAGTAAGTGACTTCCCTTTGCAGGGTAAGTATGTTAAGTAAATGCAAGGCCGCACCATGATAGTGCGTACGCCGTATATGTATTAAGGCTTCCTTTGCGGGGAAGCCCCGTATAGTGTCTTGTGTGCAGTGTAGTAATCCAACCCAACCCCCCTGTTTGTGGTGTGTACCTGTGCAAGGTTAGTAAGTGACTTCCCTTTGCAGGGTAAGTATGTAAGTAAAATGCAAGGCCGCTATGGTGCGTCCGCCACTTATGTATTAAGACTTCCTTTGCGGGGAAGCCCCGTATAGAGTCTTGTGTGCAGTGTAGTAATTTGACCCAACCAACCGGAGCCCAGCCCGATTGTTGAATGGACATCTATCTGTTTGAGTGATTTAAATTTAAATAGTTATTCAAGGTGGTAACCATGACTAGTAAGATCTGAGTCTGCTCAAATACTAATTTGAAAGTGATTAGATGTTTTAAGTGTTGCAACCACAAGAAGGGGTTAGTCAAATTTGTAGGGTTTATTTCTTGTGGACTAGATAGGCAGTCAGAGGGAATAAAAGAGTTAGATGAAGTATTATTTTCTAAATTCCAGGCTCTAGCTTTTTCAATAGCTAAGAGTTCAGCCTGAAGTACAGTGCAGAATCTATATAATATAAATTTCCTGATGATGTTAGTTTAAGTAGTATCCGGGAGGATTACTACAAAGGCTGCGCCAGCATCATCGTTTTCAGTTTTGCAGCCATCAGTGTAAATTTGAGTGGGGTTTGAGTAGGAATTAAGGATGTCATTGACGTTGTTTTAGTTAATTGCAGATTAGTGTTCCATCGGTTTTCTAAAGCGTGGGTGACAAAGCCGGGCTGTCCGAAGAGTAGCCAGGCGAATGCCATCGCAGTAATCAATCACTCAGCTTATCCCTTAAGGGTTTTGAGGTAACACCAACCTATCCCGACTAATAGTGTTAATATACATATTTTATACTGTTTAGGTGTGTACCTGTGTGTGTGAGATTTTAACTATTGTATGTGCTTGTTAAGAGTAATTGTAATAATAAATAAGTAAACTATTAATAATAAGTGACAGCCCTATGCAGAATAGTCGTGTGTGTCTAACCCAACCACAGTCTAACCAATATATAAATATAAATATACTAAATAAATAAATAAATAACCACTCCTAAACCTTAACCCAACCAATATATACATATATTTAATATTTACCTTTCGAGAACCTTGAACATTACCATGTTACCTTGATGTTACCTTAATGTTACCTTGGTGTAATCTAATTGTGCTCTAACTTACTTTCTTACTATCATACTACATGAGGGTTAAATAAAACACAAATATGAATTTCGGCGGTGATGGGCAAGCGATGCAAACTCCGCTTAACCTAAAGCCGGGCTGCCCGGAGAGTAACCAGGCGAATGTTATTGCAGTAATCAATCACTCAACTTTCCCAGTCACCTCCAAGTCAGACGTAGTGCAGCAACCATGTTCGTCATCAAGTCACCCACCGAGGTGAATGGCCGTTCAGAACGAGAGTATGACACACTACGCCCAACCTGCATGAGACAGACAATAGAGAGTGAATTGACAGAAAGCTGCCCTCGACCATCAGCACGCCCATATAATGTTGAGTTAAGCAGCACCGTAGACCGTAGGCTGAAAATGGGTATATATAAATAAATAAATAAAGATATCCAGCTGTGCCCCGCGGCTAAACTCGCGACATACATACATATACACTCAGGTTTTATATAATTCACAGAACTATTACGCAGGCGTAATGCGCTTGTAGGACACAGCTGTGTATTAATTCAGAGTATAATATTATTTCTCTCTTTCTTGCTATCTTTTTACGTAAGGGTTAAATAAAACACAAATACGAATTTCGGCGGTGATGGGCGAGCGATGCAAACTCCGCTTAACCTAAAGCCGGGCTGCCCGGAGAGTAACCAGGCGAATGTTATTGCAGTAATCAATCACTCAACTTTCCCAGTCACCCCCAAGTCAGACGTAGTGCAGCAACCATGTTCGTCCATCGAGTCACCCACCGAGATGAATGGCCGGTCAGTACGAGAGTATGACACACTACGCCCGACCTGCATGAGACAGACAATAGAGAGTGAATTGACAGAAAGCTGCCCTCGACCATCAGCACGCCCATTTAATGTTGAATTAAACAGCACCGTAGACCGTAGGCTGAAAATGGGTATATATAAATAAATAAATAAAGATATCCAGCTGTGCCCCGCGGCTTAACTCGCGACATACATACATATACACTCAGGTTTTCATATAATTCACAGAACTATTACGCAGGCGTAATGCGCTTGTAGGACACAGCTGTGTATTTATTCAGAGTATAATATTATTTCTCTCTTTCTTGCTATCTTTTTACGTAAGGGTTAAATAAAACAAATATATGAATTTCGGCGGTGATAGGCGAGCGATGCAAACTCCGCTTAACCTAAAGCCGGGCTGTCCGGAGAGTAACCAGGCGAATGTTATCGCAGTAATCAATCACTCGACCTTCCCAGTCACCTCTAAGTCAGACGTAGTGCAGCAACCATGTTCGTCCATTAAGTCACCCACCGAGATGAATGGCCAGTCAGTACGAGAGTATGACACACTACGCCCGACCTGCATGAGACAGACAATAGAGAGTGAATTGACAGAAAGCTGCCCTCGACCATCAGTACGCCCATATAATTTATAATTGAGCAGCACCGTAGGATGGAAATATCAAGGAGATCTCAAGCTGTAGCATGACGGGAGGCGTTTGAGGAATTCCAAGCAGCAGGGGGTGTACAGGGGATGGTGAGGATGAAGACAGATGGTTAAGAAGTCTATCAATCCCACAGCCACATCCCCGCGTATGTACGGATCGTACTCTGGTGGGCCACTCCACCTACCGCTTGAATATTGCCAGCACCGCACTCAACCATTTAGCTCTCAGCTCCAGATTCCAAAATATAGATACGCGTGTGGGTACCCACTGATGCATGTATGGGCTCTGACAACCAAATTAAAAACCGAAGTCTGATCACCTTGAAGTTTTTAAAGAAGTGGTGAGAAGTGAGAGTATTTATAACGATGAATAGAATTAAGTGTCAAAATGTGGTGATCGATCCATATTATTATATGATAACCGATACCATATGGTGAGAATCAAGTTAGGGTTATAAAGGAGAAAAATTAAGTGTTGTTAAGTTACTTGAGATTGTCGACGATGTCAGACACAAATTTAGTAAATGAGTCAATTAGTGTTTCTTTATTAGTTACGATTGCTACATCAAATGGGTCATTACTCTTGTAGTATAAACAAGATTGCAGAAAATCATGTCTTGCAGTACCAGAACGTGGGCATTCGCAGTAAATGTTGGATAGTTTGAGTTGTGAGAGTGTTGAATGGACATCTATCTGTTTGAGTGATTTAAATTTAAATAGTTATTCAAGGTGGTAACCATGACTAGTAAGATATGAGTCTGCTCAAATACTAATTTGAAAGTGATTAGATGTTTTAAGTGTTGCAACCACAAGAAGGGGTTAGTCAAATTTGTAGGGTTTATTTCTTGTGGACTAGATAGGCAGTCAGAGGGAATAAAAGAGTTAGATGAAGTATTATTTTCTAAATTCCAGGCTCTAGCTTTTTCAATAGCTGAGAGTTCAGCCTGAAGTACAGTGCAGAATCTATATAATATAAATTTCCTGATGATGTGAGTTTAAGTAGTATCCGGGA
Source organism: Idaea aversata (assembly GCA_907269075.1). Classification (NCBI taxonomy): domain Eukaryota; kingdom Metazoa; phylum Arthropoda; class Insecta; order Lepidoptera; family Geometridae; genus Idaea; species Idaea aversata. The sequence goes on along the minus strand of OU026083.1, from coordinate 26,212 downwards.
GGATTACTACAAAGGCTGCACCAGCATCATCGTTTTCAGTTTTGCAGCCATCAGTGTAAATTTGAGTGGGGTTTGAGTAGGAATTAAGGATGTCATTGACGTTGTTTTAGTTAATTGCAGATTAGTGTTCTATCGGTTTTCTAAAGCGTGGGTGAAGAAGGTCCTGTGTTCTAGCAGGTCTTTTGACAGTAATGTTAGGAAGTAGAAATACACGAAGACCAGTGAAGAGTGTGTGCGCTCAATGATAGCTACCTCAAACACTAAGAGATGTAAGAGGGTTAACCAGCCAGAGCAGTTGTTGCGTAGGCAGAGGTAGTTCTGGATGCTCTTAAAGTTTTAGTGTAAGCCACATTGGAGAGTACGAAGCCGATCGCGTACTGCTGGCAGCGTATGTTACAGCGGATTCAATGACATAGTTGCATAAAATAGTGATATCATCACTGTTTATGCCCCAAGTGGGCAGATAAATTTTTACATAGTTTGTTATAAATTTTATTAGTTTTTACAATAAGGTCTACGTGTTTAATAGATTTTAAGATTTATCTATAGTTACTCCAAGTAATTTTGAAGAATAAACAATTAATAAAATATTTTTATCCATAGTGATTTTAGGTTTTTGAGCTGAAAGTAAGAATGAAGTAAGTTGTGTTTTAGAGAGTCCAAAAGTTAGCTTAACTTTAGTACCCCGATTTGGTATAAGATATCAAGAGATATAGTGATGACCAGCTGATGCTGATCTTTAGTAGTTTTGGTAGTGTCCAAGGCCACCTCAAGTGCATCGAGGGTGGATATTTGTGCTTAGAAGCCAAATTGCCGAGCATTGTGATGGCCATTAATTAGTTGATGATAGGTAAGTCTCTTCGTGGTAAGTTTCTCTAGAAGTTTACCCAAAACATTAATGAGTTCAATGGGGCGATATGTGCCGATATCTGAGTAGTCATCTTTACCTGGTTTGGAAGATCTTTCACAGACGCTGTTTTCCAGGCAAAGGGGAAGTGGAAAATGCTCAGACATTGATTCATAAGGTTAGTAAGGAAGTCAAGGTGACATTCGGCAAGAGACGTACATGTAGATCTTAACAAGGCCTATAACTTCTGCAAGGAATCCATGTACCTAGGATCAATAGTTTTCAAGATATAGTTGTGTAAAGTTTTGACAGCTGTCACCCAAAATGTAGATCTTGACAAGACCTATAACTTCTGCAAAGAAACCATGTACCTAGGATCAATAGTTTTCAAGATAAAGCTGTTATAAGTTTGACAGCTGTAAGTTGAGATGGACTCCTCAATGAGACCTATCACTTCTACAAAGAAACCATGTACCTAGGATCAATAGTTTTCAAGATAAAGCTGTTTTAAGTTTGACAGCTGTCAGTTGAAATGAACTCAATGAGACCTATCACTTCTGCAAAGAAACCATGTGCCTAGGATCAATAGTTTCCAAGATATAGTTGTTTTAAGTTTGACAGCTGTCACCCAAAATGTAGATCTTGACAAGACCTATAACTTCTGCAAAGAAACCATGTACCTAGGATCAATAGTTTTCAAGATAAAGCTGTTTTAAGTTTGACAGCTGTCAGTTGAAATGAACTCCTCAATGAGACCTATCACTTCTGCAAAGAAACCATGTGCCCAGGATCAATAGTTTCCGAGATATAGCTGTTTTAAGTTTGACAGCTAACACCCAAAATGTAGACCTTAATGAGACCTATCACTTCTGCAAGGAAGCCATGTGCCTAGGATCAATAGTTTCCGAGATAAGGCTGTTTTAAGTTTGACAGCTGTCACTCAAAATGTAGACCTTAGTGAGACCTATAACTTTTGCAAAGAAACCATGTGTCCAGGATCAATAGTTTCCGAGATAAAGCTGTTTCAAGTTTGACAGCTGTCATCCAAAATGTGGACCTTGATGAGACCTATCACTTCTGCAAAGAAACCATGTGCCTAGGATCAATAGTTTCCAAGATATAGCTGTTTTAAGTTTGACAGCTGTCACCCAAAATGTAGACCTAGATGAGACCTATAACTTCTGCAAAGAAACCATGTGTCCAGGGTCGATAGCTTCCAAGATATAGCGTTTTAAAGTTTGACAGCTGTCACCCGAAATGTAGATCTAAACAAGACCTATAACTTCTGCAAAGAAACCATGTGTCCAGGGTCGATAGCTTCCAAGATATAGCGTTTTAAAATTTGACAGCTGTCATCCGAAATGTAGATCTTGACGAGACCTATAACTTCTGCAAAGAAGCCATGTGCCCAGGATCAATAGTTTCCGAGATAAAGCTGTTTCAAGTTTGACAGCTGTCACCCAAGATGTGGACCTTGATGAGACCTATCACTTCTGCAAAGAAGCCATGTGCCCAGGATCAATAGTTTCCGAGATACAGCTGTTTTAAGTTTGACAGCTGTCAGTAGAAATGAACTCCTCAATGAGACCTATAACTTCTGCAAAGAAACCATGTGCCTAGGATCAATAGTTTCCGAGAAAGAGCTGTTTTAAGTTTGACAGCTGTCACTCAAAATGTAGACCTTGATGAGATCTATCACTTCTGCAAAGAAACCATGTGCCTAGGATCAATAGTTTCCAAGATATGGCTGTTTTAAGATTGACAGCTGTCAGTTGAAATGAACTACTCGATGAGACCTATCATTTCTGCAAAGAAACCATGTGTCCAGGATCGATAGCTTCCAAGATATAGCGTTTTAAAGTTTGACAGCTGTCACTCGAAATGTAGATCTTGACAAGACCTATCACTTCTGCAAAGAAACCATGTGCCTAGGATCAATAGTTTCCAAGATATAGCTGTTTCAAGTTTGACAGCTGTCACCCAAAATGTAGACCTTAATGAGACCTATAACTTCTGCAAAGAAACCATGTGCCTAAGATCAATAGTTTCCAAGATAAAGCTGTTTTAAGTTTGACAGCTGTCACTCAAAATGTAGACCTTGATGAGACCTATCACTTCTGCAAAGAAACCATGTGCTCAGGATCGATAGTTTCCAAGATATAGCTGTTTTGTACAAGCCTAGCTGGGTTGAGTCACCACAGTGCCAGCCAAACTGGGCCCATAACACAAGCTTAGCTGCGTCCAGTTACCATAGCACGAGTCTAGCTACATCCAGTCGCCATAAAACAAGCCTAGTTGGGCTCAGTCACCATAACGCAAGCCTAGCTGGGTCCAGCCACCATAACACAAGCCTAGCTGCGTCCAGTCACTATAATATGAGTCCGATAATTAGGTTCAGTAACCATGATACAAGCCCAACAACATCCAGTCACCACAAAGCAAGCCCATATGGGCTGAGTCACCATAGCGCAAGCCCAGCAGGGTCCATAACACAAGCCCAGTTGCGTCCAGTCACCATAACGCAAGCCTAGCCGAGTCCAATCAACAAAACATAAGCCTAGCCGCGTACAGCCACCATAGCACAAGCCTAGTTGCGTCGGAGCTCCTCAAAAGAAATAGTTCTGTTAAAGACTAGTAGAGGTTTGTATGTTTGTCAAGAGGTGTCGCTGTAATTAAGGTGGTTTGTTAGAGCGAAGGCGGGATTTTTCAGAACTAAACTTCGTAAGAGTATATCCTATAAAACATCCAAAATAAAAACCAACATCATTCTATTATAGCTAGAAGAGGTTTGTATGTTTGTCAAGAGGTGTCGCTGTAATTAAGATGGTTAATAGACATAGTGCAGTGAGTGAAATATTAAGATAGACTAAATTCAGTGGAACGCAGAACTTATAAAAATTTTGTCAAAAATGTTGTGGACTTGTAAAATTTTCGTGATCATACTACATCGACTTAGAAAAATTTTGGTCAAATTTTGGACTTGTAAAATTTTTCAAATTATACTACATCGACTTAGAAAAATTTGGGTCGAATCTTGGACTTGTAAAATTTTTCAAATTATACAACATCGACTTAGAAAAATTTTCATGTAATACTGGACTATAAGTCTAAGATATAGCTGTTTTAAGTTTGACAGCTGTCAGTTGAAATGAACTCCTCGATGAGACCTGTCACTTCTGCAAAGAAACCGTGTGCCTAGGGTCAATAGTTTCCAAGATATAGCTGTTTAAAGTATGACAGCTGTCACCCAAAATGTAGACCTTAATGGGACCTATCACTTCTGCAAAGAAACCATGTGCCTAGGATCAATAGTTTCCAAGATATAGCTGTTTCAAGTTTGACAGCTGTCATCCGAAATGTAGGTCTTGACAAGACCTATAACTTCTGCAAAGAAACCATGTGCCTAGGATCAATAGTTTCCAAGATATGGCTGTTTTAAGTTTGACAGCTGTCAGTTGAAGTGAACTCCTCGATGAGACCTGTCACTTCTGCAAAGAAACCGTGTGCCTAGGATCAATAGTTTCCAAGATATAGCTGTTTCAAGTTTGACAGCTGTCACCCAAAATGTAGACCTTGATGAGACCTATCACTTCTGCAAAGAAACCATGTGCCTAAGATCAATAGTTTCCAAGATATGGATGTTTTAAGTTTGACAGCTGTCAGTTGAAGTGAACTCCTCGATGAGACCTATCACTTCTGCAAAGAAACCATGTGCCTAGGATCAATAGTTTCCAAGATATAGCTGTTTCAAGTTTGACAGCTGTCACCCAAAATGTAGACCTTGATGAGACCTATCACTTCTGCAAAGAAACCATGTGCCTAGGATCAATAGTTTCCAAGATATGGCTGTTTTAAGTTTGACAGCTGTCAGTTGAAGTGAACTCCTCGATGAGACCTATCACTTCTGCAAAGAAACCATGTGCCTAGGATCAATAGTTTCCAAGATATAGCTGTTTCAAGTTTGACAGCTGTCACCCAAAATGTAGACCTTGATGAGACCTATCACTTCTGCAAAGAAACCATGTGCCTTCGATCAATAGTTTCCAAGATATGGCTGTTTTAAGTTTGACAGCTGTCAGTTGAAATGTAGGTCTTGACAGGACCTATAACTTCTGCAAAGAAACCATGTGCCTAGGATCAATAGTTTCCAAGATATAGCTGTTTTATACAAGCCTAGTTACATCGAGTCACCATAGAACAAGCCTAGCTGGGTTGAGTCACCACAGTGCCAGCCTAACTGGGCCAATAACACAAGCTTAGCTGCATCCAGTCACCATAATACGAGTCTAGCTACATCCAGTCACCATTACGCAAGCCCAGCTGCGTCCAGCCACCATAACACAAGCCCGGCTGGGTCCAGAGACCACAGCACAAGCCTAGCTACAACCAATCACCACAACACAAGCCTAGCTGGGCACAGTCACCATAGCACAAGTCAAGCAACATCTAGTCACCATAGCACGAGCCTAGTTAGGTCCAGTCACCATATCACAAGCCTAAGGTATCACAGCCGCAGTGCAACATCAAAGACTTACCGGGCGCGGGACGCATGCGCGGCACGCGGACGTTAGATGGCTTCCAAGCCCCGAACGCGGGGTGTGCTTCCAAGCTCTGGACGCATGCGCGGAACACGGACGCTGGACGCGGGACGCATGCGCGGTACGCGGACGGCTTTCGAGCTCCGGACGCGGGGTGTGCTTCCGAGCTCTGGGCGCATGCGCGGAACACGGACGCTGGACGTGGGGCGCATGCGCGATACGCGGGTGGCTTCCGAGCTCCGGACGCGGGGTGTGCTTCCGAGCTCTGGACGCATGCGCGGAACACGGATGCCGGAAGCGGGACGCATGCGCGGTACGCGGACGGCCTTCGAGCTCCGGACGCGGGGTGTGCTTCCGAGCTCCGGACGCATGCGCGGAACACGGATGCTGGAAGCGAGGCGCGATCCGGATGTTGGAAGCGAGACGCCTCCCGACACCCACTTGGCAACTATATTGTGGACTTGTAAAATTTTTGTGATCATACCTCATCGACTTAGAAAAATTTTGTCGAATCTTGGACTTGTAAAATTTTTCAAATTATATTACATTGACTCAGAAAAATTTGGTCGTATGGAATTGTAAAATTTTTCAAATTATACAACATCGACTTAGAAAAATTTTCATGTAATACCGGACTATAAGTCTAAGATATAGCTGTTTTAAGTTTGACAGCTGTCAGTTGAAATGAACTCCTCGATGAGACCTGTCACTTCTGCAAAGAAACCGTGTGCCTAGGGTCAATAGTTTCCAAGATATAGCTGTTTAAAGTTTGACAGCTGTCACCCAAAATGTAGACCTTAATGGGACCTATCACTTCTGCAAAGAAACCATGTGCCTAGGATCAATAGTTTCCAAGATATAGCTGTTTCAAGTTTGACAGCTGTCATCCGAAATGTAGGTCTTGACAAGACCTATAACTTCTGCAAAGAAACCATGTGCCTAGGATCAATAGTTTCCAAGATATGGCTGTTTTAAGTTTGACAGCTGTCAGTTGAAATGAACTCCTCGATGAGACCTGTCACTTCTGTAAAGAAACCGTGTGCCTAGGATCAATAGTTTCCAAGATATAGCTGTTTAAAGTTTGACAGCTGTCACCCAAAATGTAGGTCTTGACAAGACCTATAACTTCTGCAAAGAAACCATGTGCCTAGGATCAATAGTTTCCAAGATATGGCTGTTTTAGGTTTGACAGCTGTCAGTTGAAGTGAGCTGCTCGATGAGACCTATCACTTCTGCAAAGAAACCATGTGCCTGGGATCAATAGTTTCCAAGATATGGCTGTTTTAAGTTTGACAGCTGTCAGTTGAAATGAGCTCCTCAATGAGACCTATCACTTCTGCAAAGAAACCATGTGCCTAGGATCAATAGTTTCCAAGATATAGCTGTTTCAAGTTTGACAGCTGTCACCCAAAATGTAGACCTTGATGAGACCTATCACTTCTGCAAAGAAACCATGTGCCTAGGATCAATAGTTTCCAAGATATGGCTGTTTTAAGTTTGACAGCTGTCAGTTGAAGTGAACTCCTCGATGAGACCTATCACTTCTGCAAAGAAACCATGTGCCTAGGATCAATAGTTTCCAAGATATGGCTGTTTTAAGTTTGACAGCTGTCAGTTGAAGTGAACTCCTCGATGAGACCTATCACTTCTGCAAAGAAACCATGTGCCTAGGATCAATAGTTTCCAAGATATGGCTGTTTTAAGTTTGACAGCTGTCACCCAAAATGTAGACCTTAATGAGACCTATCACTTCTGCAAAGAAACCATGTGTCCAGGATCGATAGCTTCCAAGATATAGCTGTTTTAAAGTTTGACAGCTGACATCCGAAATGTAGATCTTGACAAGACCTATCACTTCTGCAAAGAAACCATGTGCCTAGGATCAATAGTTTCCAAGATAAAGCTGTTTTAAGTTTGACAGCTGTCACCCAAAATGTAGACCTTAATGAGACCTATCACTTCTGCAAAGAAACCATGTGTCCAGGATCGATAGCTTCCAAGATATAGCTGTTTTAAAGTTTGACAGCTGACATCCGAAATGTAGATCTTGACAAGACCTATCACTTCTGCAAAGAAACCATGTGCCTAGGATCAATAGTTTCCAAGATAAAGCTGTTTTAAGTTTGACAGCTGTCACCCAAAATGTAGACCTTAATGAGACCTATCACTTCTGCAAAGAAACCATGTGTCCAGGATCGATAGCTTCCAAGATATAGCTGTTTTAAAGTTTGACAGCTGACATCCGAAATGTAGATCTTGACAAGACCTATAACTTCTGCAAAGAAACCATGTGTCCAGGATCGATAGCTTCCAAGATATAGCTGTTTTATACAAGCCTAGTTACATCGAGTCACCATAAAACAAGCCTAGCTGGGTTGAGTCACCACAGTGCTAGCCCAACTGGGCACATAACACAAGCTTAGCTGCGTCCAGTCACCATAGCACGAGTCTAGCTACATCCAGTCACCACAAAACAAGCCCGGCTGGGTCCAGTCACCATTACACAAGCCTAGTCGGGTCCAGCCACCATAACACGAGCCTAGCTACATCCAATCACCACAACATAAGCCCAGCAGGGTGTGGTCACCGTAGCACAGGCCCAGCTGCCTCCAGTCACCATAGCACGAGCCCAGCCAGATTCAGCCACCATAGTGCAAGCCTAGCTGGGTCCATATCACAAGCCCAGTTGTGTGCAGTCACCATAACGCAAGCCCAGTCGGATCTAGCAACCACAACACAAGCCTAGCTACATCCAGTCGCCACAAAACAAGCCTGGCCGGGTCCAGTCACCATTACACAAGCCTAGTCGGGTCCAGCCACCATAACACAAGCCTGGCCGGGTCCAGAGACCACAACACGAGCCTAGCTACATCCAGTCACCATAACGCAAGCCCAGTCGGATCCAGCAACCACAACACAAGCCTAGCTACATCCAGTCGCCACAAAACAAGCCTGGCCGGGTCCAGTCACCATTACACAAGCCTAGTCGGGTCCAGCCACCATAACACGAGCCCAGCCAGGTTCAGCCACCATAGCGCAAGCCTAGCTGGGTCCATAACACAAGCCCAGTTGCGTGCAGTCACCATAACACAAGCCTAACTGGGTCCAGAGACCACAACACAAGCCTAGCTACATCCAATCACCACAACACAAGCCCAGCCGGGCGCAGTCACCATAGCACAAGCCAAGCCGCATCCAGTCACCATAGCACGAGCCCAGCCAGGTTCAGTCACCATATCACAAGCCTAAGGCATCACAGCCGCAGTACAACATCAAAGACCCACCGGACGCAGGACGCATGCGCAGTACGCGGATGTCGAACAGCTGTCATCCGAAAAATAGTCCGACAAAAAGTCGTCCGAGAAAAAGTCGTCCGACAAAAAGTCGTCCGACAAAAATTCGTCCGACAAAAAGTCGTCCGACAAAGTAGTACTTACCCAAGGCTTCGGGCGCATGCGCGGCACGCGAGGCTCCGGGCGCATGCGCAGCACGCGAGGCTCCGGGCGCATGCGCGGCACGCGAGGCTCCGGGCGCATGCGCGGCACGCGAGGCTCCGGGCGCATGCGCGGCACGCGAGGCTCCGGGCGCATGCGCGGCACGCGAGGCTCCGGGCGCATGCGCGGCACGCGAGGCTCCGGGCGCATGCGCGGCACGCGAGGCTCCGGGCGCATGCGCGGCCTAGGGCTCCGCCCCAGCATAGCTCACTATGCCAGGGCCGCCCTACCATAACTCACTATGGCAGGGCCGCCCTAGCATAGCTCACTATGCCAGGGCCCGCCCTAGCATAACTCACTATGCCAGGGCCGCCCTACCATAACTCACTATGGTAGGGCCGCCCTAGCATAGCTCACTATGCAAGGGCCCGCCCTAGCATAGCTCGCTATGGGAGGGCTAACCGCACTGCCCTCCCAAAGGGCTAACCGCACTCCCGACTCCCACTTGGCAGCTCCACGGGGAGCACCAGTGGACGCGACCGCTCTCCACGGCGGGTGGAGAGCGACTCTGGTTAGGTTAGGTTAGGTTAGGTTAGGTTAGGTTAGGTTAGGTTAGGTTAGGTTAGGTTAGGTTAGGTTAGGTTAGGTTAGGTTAGGTTAGGTTAGGTTAGGTTAGGTTAGGTTAGGTTAGGTTAGGTTAGGTTAGGTTAGGTTAGGTTAGGTTAGGTTAGGTTAGGTTAGGTTAGGTTAGGTTAGGTTAGGTTAGGTTAGGTTAGGTTAGGTTAGGTTAGGTTAGGTTAGGTTAGGTTAGGTTAGGTTAGGTTAGGTTAGGTTAGGTTAGGTTAGGTTAGGTTAGGTTAGGTTAGGTTAGGTTAGGTTAGGTTAGGTTAGGTTAGGTTAGGTTAGGTTAGGTTAGGTTAGGTTAGGTTAGGTTAGGTTAGGTTAGGTTAGGTTAGGTTAGGTTAGGTTAGGTTAGGTTAGGTTAGGTTAGGTTAGGTTAGGTTAGGTTAGGTTAGGTTAGGTTAGGTTAGGTTAGGTTAGGTTAGGTTAGGTTAGGTTAGGTTAGGTTAGGTTAGGTTAGGTTAGGTTAGGTTAGGTTAGGTTAGGTTAGGTTAGGTTAGGTTAGGTTAGGTTAGGTTAGGTTAGGTTAGGTTAGGTTAGGTTAGGTTAGGTTAGGTTAGGTTAGGTTAGGTTAGGTTAGGTTAGGTTAGGTTAGGTTAGGTTAGGTTAGGTTAGGTTAGGTTAGGTTAGGTTAGGTTAGGTTAGGTTAGGTTAGGTTAGGTTAGGTTAGGTTAGGTTAGGTTAGGTTAGGTTAGGTTAGGTTAGGTTAGGTTAGGTTAGGTTAGGTTAGGTTAGGTTAGGTTAGGTTAGGTTAGGTTAGGTTAGGTTAGGTTAGGTTAGGTTAGGTTAGGTTAGGTTAGGTTAGGTTAGGTTAGGTTAGGTTAGGTTAGGTTAGGTTAGGTTAGGTTAGGTTAGGTTAGGTTAGGTTAGGTTAGGTTAGGTTAGGTTAGGTTAGGTTAGGTTAGGTTAGGTTAGGTTAGGTTAGGTTAGGTTAGGTTAGGTTAGGTTAGGTTAGGTTAGGTTAGGTTAGGTTAGGTTAGGTTAGGTTAGGTTAGGTTAGGTTAGGTTAGGTTAGGTTAGGTTAGGTTAGGTTAGGTTAGGTTAGGTTAGGTTAGGTTAGGTTAGGTTAGGTTAGGTTAGGTTAGGTTAGGTTAGGTTAGGTTAGGTTAGGTTAGGTTAGGTTAGGTTAGGTTAGGTTAGGTTAGGTTAGGTTAGGTTAGGTTAGGTTAGGTTAGGTTAGGTTAGGTTAGGTTAGGTTAGGTTAGGTTAGGTTAGGTTAGGTTAGGTTAGGTTAGGTTAGGTTAGGTTAGGTTAGGTTAGGTTAGGTTAGGTTAGGTTAGGTTAGGTTAGGTTAGGTTAGGTTAGGTTAGGTTAGGTTAGGTTAGGTTAGGTTAGGTTAGGTTAGGTTAGGTTAGGTTAGGTTAGGTTAGGTTAGGTTAGGTTAGGTTAGGTTAGGTTAGGTTAGGTTAGGTTAGGTTAGGTTAGGTTAGGTTAGGTTAGGTTAGGTTAGGTTAGGTTAGGTTAGGTTAGGTTAGGTTAGGTTAGGTTAGGTTAGGTTAGGTTAGGTTAGGTTAGGTTAGGTTAGGTTAGGTTAGGTTAGGTTAGGTTAGGTTAGGTTAGGTTAGGTTAGGTTAGGTTAGGTTAGGTTAGGTTAGGTTAGGTTAGGTTAGGTTAGGTTAGGTTAGGTTAGGTTAGGTTAGGTTAGGTTAGGTTAGGTTAGGTTAGGTTAGGTTAGGTTAGGTTAGGTTAGGTTAGGTTAGGTTAGGTTAGGTTAGGTTAGGTTAGGTTAGGTTAGGTTAGGTTAGGTTAGGTTAGGTTAGGTTAGGTTAGGTTAGGTTAGGTTAGGTTAGGTTAGGTTAGGTTAGGTTAGGTTAGGTTAGGTTAGGTTAGGTTAGGTTAGGTTAGGTTAGGTTAGGTTAGGTTAGGTTAGGTTAGGTTAGGTTAGGTTAGGTTAGGTTAGGTTAGGTTAGGTTAGGTTAGGTTAGGTTAGGTTAGGTTAGGTTTTTTTTTTTTTTTTTTTTTTTTTTGATATGAAGAGAATAGAGGGTACCGCTTAGGTGTAATGGGTGTACTCCGATCCACGGCCCTTGGGAAGAGAGAAGAAGAAGAAAAGATAGGAAAGAAGAGTAGGAAAGATTGGGAGGTGTGGATAGAGAGGGGTGAGGGTGACATGAGGAGTGTAGAGTCACAACCACATCACGCCTCACCAATAAATACATGCAAATAATAAATGGCTACGCGAGCCTTGTTTGTTCGCAGTATTCCTTTGCAGGGAGAACTCCATGCAAAGAAATTACTGCTAGGTGTATACTCCAACCCAACCAACCAGACCCTAACCTCACAAAAGCCATGAGATTAGACAGGATAGTTGTGCTCTGCGCCGCGAGCATTCCGCCCTGTGCCCAACCGCTCTAAGAGTAATCCATGTTGCATCGCCGATGACATCAGAATAACGATGTGTACACGACCGCACAGATGACGGCAGAGGGAAGCACAATGGACCACAACCCAAACACCCAGACGCATAGCGAAATACAGTGAGCCCGCGGCGTTAAGCGTTAAGAGTGAATTTAACGGACAAAAATTTAATTTAATAACAGTAACCTGAGCTAACCAATAAATATACATAATATAGAAGAGATAGGAGACCATAACCTGAGAACCTATGTAAATGCGTGTATAGTTTCACTGGTAAGGTGGGCAATGTGTGCAAGAGTGCGTGTATTACCTATAGTGAGACTTGTCTATACATACGTAATATAATAAATATACAGAACACCCACATTTTCATATATCAGAAAGGCTAAAAGAGTTAATGTATGTGAGTATAGCTTCCCTTACTTAGGGTCAGCTATTATAATGCGGGTGAGTGGCAGCCCTTTACAGGATTGTCATGTGTGCCTAACCCAGCCTGAATCTAACCAATATATAAAAATATTAAGTAGATAAATAAGGTATGTGTGTGTTGTTGTGCGTGTGTGCTGAATTTACCAGTGTATACATATAATACAGATAAGTAACCATGCCTAAACCTTAACCCAACCAATATATATACATATATTTAATATTTTACCTTTCGAGAACCTTGAACATTACCATGTTACCTTAATGATGAGCATACCCAATTATTTAATGTTTTACCTTTATAGAGCCTTTAACCTTACCATGTTACCTTGATGATGAGCATGCCCAGTTACACTGAGAGTGACCCACCATGCGCCACCGCCACCAGCACCCCCATAACCAGTCCATCAGCATTGACCGCATAGTAACACATCAAGAGCATCAGAGGACGATTGAGTCCAGTCACGGAAGCGAGCAATTTAGTCCGTCCGCACCATCCGACCGCCAGCCAATGCATCAGATGCACTAGCAGACGATCGAGTCCAGCACGAGCGCGAGCAGGTTAGTCCATCCGCACCATCCAACCGCCGACCAACGCATCAAGTGTGTCAACTGATGATCATGTGCAGTGGCGGGTGTACCACCACATGACACCAGAACGACCAGAGTATCGATAATCATACAGGTTATGGCAGAAGTAGCGCATAATAGGTCTCTCCACTAAATTACCTTGATGATGAGCATACCTAGTTACAGTGACCCACCATGCACCGCCGCCACCAGCACCCCATAACCAGTCTATTAGCATTGACCGCATGATAACACATCAAGAGCATCAGAGGACGATTGAGTCCAGTCACGGAAGCGAGCAAGTTAGTCCGTCCGCACCATCCGACCGCCAGCCAATGCATGGATGCACTAGCAGACGATCGAGTCCAGCACGAGCGCGAGCAAGTTAGTCCATCCGCACCATCCAACCGCCAACCAACGCATCAAGAGTGTCAACTGATGGTCATGTGCAGTGGTAGGTGTACCGCCACATGACACCAGAACGACCAGAGTATCGACAATCATACGGGCTATGGCAGAAGTAGTGCATAATAGGTCCCTCCACTAAATTACTATTTAAAGTACACAATAACTACACTAACTAAAGTAAGAGTAAAATAAAACACATTTATTATATTAATTTCAGCGGTGGCAGGCGAGCGATGCAAGCTCCGCTTAACCTAAAGCCGGGCTGTCCGAAGAGTAGCCAGGCGAATGTTATCGCAGTAATCAATCACTCGTACAAGACAAGCAAGATAGAGTGAATTGACAGCATGCCGCCCTCGACCGTCAGTGCGCTCATTTAATGTTGAGTTAAGTAAGGGTTAAATAAAACAAGGATGTATGAGCGATGCAAACTCCGCTTAACCTAAAGCCGGGCTGTCCGGAGAGTAACCAGGCGAATGTTATCGCAGTAATCAATCACTCAACTTTCCCAGTCACCTCTAAGTCAGACGTAGTGCAGCAACCATGTTCGTCCATTAAGTCACCCACCGAGATGAATGGCCGGTCAGTACGAGAGTATGACACACTACGCCCGACCTGCATGAGACAGACAATAGAGAGTGAATTGACAGAAAGCTGCCCTCGACCATCAGCACGCCCATTTAATGTTGAATTAAGCAGCACCGTAGACCGTAGGCTGAAAATGGGTATATATAAATAAATAAATAAAGGTATCCAGCTGTGCCCCGCGGCTTAACTCGCGACATACATACATATGCGCTCAGGTTTTCATATAATTACAATACTATTACGCAGGCGTGATGCGCTTGTAGGACGCAGCAGTGTATTTATTCAGAATGTAATATTATTTCTCTCTTTCTTACTATCTTTTTACGTAAGGGTTAAATAAAATAAATATATGAATTTCGGCGGTGATAGGCGAGCGATGCAAACTCCGCTTAACCTAAGGCCGGGCTGTCCGGAGAGTAACCAGGCGAATGTTATCGCAGTAATCAATCACTCAACTTTTCCAGTCACTGCCAAGTCGGGCGTTGTGCAGCAACCATGTTCGTCCGTCAAGTCACCCACCGAGATGAATGGCCGTACAGTACGAGAGTATGACAAACTACGCCCGACCTGCATGAGACAGACAATAGAGAGTGAATTGACAGAAAGCTGCCCTCGACCATCAGCACGCCCATTTAATGTTGAATTAAACAGCACCGTAGACCGTAGGCTGAAAATGGGTATATATAAATAAATAAATAAATGTATCCAGCTGTGCCCCGCGGCTTAACTCGCGACATACGTACATATGCGCTCAGGTTTTCATATAATTACAATACTATTACGCAGGCGTGATGCGCTTGTAGGACGCAGCAGTGTATTTATTCAGAATGTAAAATTATTTCTTTCTTTCTTACTGTCTTTTTACGTAAGGGTTAAATAAAACAAATATATGAATTTCGGCGGTGATAGGCGAGCGATGCAAACTCCGCTTAACCTAAAGCCGGGCTGTCCGGAGAGTAACCAGGCGAATGTTATCGCAGTAATCGATCACTCAACTTTCCCAGTCACCGCCAAGTCGGGCGTAGTGCAGCAACCATGTTCGTCATCAAGTCACCCACCGAGATGAATGGCCGTTCAGTACGAGAGTATGACACACTACGCCCGACCTGCATGAGACAGACAATAGAGAGTGAATTGATAGAAAGCTGCCCTCGACCATCAGCACGCCCATTTAATGTTGAATTAAACAGCACCGTAGACCGTAGGCTGAAAATGGGTATATATAAATAAATAAATAAAGGTATCCAGCTGTGCCCCGCGGCTTAACTCGCGAAATGACATACATATACACTCAGGTTTTCATATAATTCACAATACTATTACGCAGGCGTGATGCGCTTGTAGGACACAGCGGTATATTTATTTAGAGTAATCCATGTTGCATCGCCGATGACATCAGAATAACGATGTGTACACAACCGCACAGATGACGGCAGAGGGAAGCACAATGGACCACAACCCAAACACCCAGACGCATAGCGAAATACAGTGAGCCCGCGACGTTAAGCGTTAAGAGTGAATTTAACGGACAAAAATTTAATTTAATAACAGTAACCTGAGCTAACCAATAAATATACATAATATAGAAGAGATAGGAGACCATAACCTGAGAACCTATGTAAATGCGTGTATAGTTTCACTGGTAAGGTGGGCAATGTGTGCAAGGGTGCATGTATTACCTATAGTGAGACTTGTCTATACATACGTAATATAATAAATATACAGAACACCCACGTTTTCATATATCAGAAAGGCTAAAAGAGTTAATGTATGTGAGTATAGCTTCCCTTACTTAGGGTCAGCTATAATTATAATGCGGGTGAGTAGCAGCCCTTTACAGGATTGTCATGTGTGCCTAACCCAGCCTGAATCTAACCAATATATAGAAGTATAGAGTAGATAAATAAGGTATGTGTGTGTTGTTGTGCGTGTGTGCTGAATTTTACCAATGTATACATATAATACAGATAAGTAACCATGCCTAGACCTTAGCCCAACCAATATATATACATATATTTAATATTTTACCTTTCGAGAACCTTGAACATTACCATGTTACCTTGATGATGAGCATACCCAATTATACTGAGAGCGACCCATCATGGACCACCGCCGCCAGCACCCCACAACCAGTCCATCAGCATTGACCGCATAATAACACATCAAAAGCATCAGAGGACGATTGAGTCCAGTCACGGAAGCGAGTAAGTTAGTCCGTCCGCACCATCCGACCGCCGACCAATGCATCAGATGCACTAGAAGACGATCGAGTCCAGCACGAGCGCGAGCAGGTTAATCCATCCGCACCATCCAACCGCCAACCAGCGCATCAAGAGTGTCAACTGATGATCATGTGCAGTGACAAGTGTACCACCACATGACACCAGAGCGACCGAAGTATCGACAATCATAAAGATTATGGCAGAGGCAATGCATAATAGGTCACTCCCTTAAATTACTACTTAAAGCACACAGTAGCTACACTAACTAAAGTAGGAATAAAATAAAACACATTTACTATATTAATTTCAGCGATGACAGGCGAGCGATGCAAGCTCCGCTTAACCTAGAGCCGGGCTGTCCGAAGAGTAGCCAGGCGAATGTTATCGCAGTAATCAATCACTCGCACAAGACAAACAATATAGAGTGAATTGACAGCATGCCGCCCTCGACAGTCAGTACGCCCGTATAATTTAAGATGATAAGTGCAGTAATGAAGACGTTTATTGTAGGGTTCAGGAACAACCGCAGCAGATCTCCACCTAAAAAGGATGTGTGCTCTAACACACCAAAAGCGTCTCACTGGTAGACAGTAGAGAATGAGATAGAGTAAGCCGCTCACGAACATCAGGGCACCCAATGAATAGTTGGAGAGACGAATACAAGAGAGATTACAGCAAACCCTATGGCCAAGCATACTAAGGGCAGCCCACCGCGCACCACCACCGCCAGCACCCCCACAACAAGTCCATCAGCATTGGCCGCATAGTATCGCATCAAGAGCACCAGAGGACGATTGAGTCCAGTCACGGATGCGAGCAAGTTAGTCCGTCCGCACCATCCGACCGCCAGCCAATGCATCAGATGCACTAGTAGACGATCGAGTCCAGCGCGAGCGCGAGCAGGTTAGTCCATCCGCACCATCCAACCGCCAACCAATGCATCAAGAGTGTCAGCTGATGATCATGTGCAGTGGCAGGTGTACCACCACATGGCACCAGAACGACCAGAGTATCGACAATCATACAGGTTATGGCAGAAGTAGTGCGCAATAGGTCCCTCCACTAAATACTACTTAAAGCACACAATAGCTACACTAACTAAAGTAAGAGTATAATAAAACACATTTATTATATTAATTTCAGCGGTGACAGGCGAGCGATGCAAGCTCCGCTTAACCTAAAGCCGGGCTGTCCAAAGAGTAGCCAGGCGAATGTTATCGCAGTAATCAATCACTCGCACAGGCCAAGCAAAATAGAGTGAATCGACAGCATGTCACCCTCGACTGTCAGTACGCCCATTTAATGTTGAATTAAGTAAGGGTTAAATAAAAGAAGGATATATGAATTTCGGCGGTGATGGGCGAGCGATGCAAACTCCGCTTAACCTAAAGCCGGGCTGTCCGGAGAGTAACCAGGCGAATGTTATCGCAGTAATCAATCACTCAGCTATCCCAGTCACCACTGAGTCAGAAGTAGGGCATCATTCATGTTCGTTCATCAAGTCATCCACCAAGGTGAATGGTCGTTCAGCACGAGTATGATACACTACACCCGACCCGCATGAGACAGGCAATAGAGAGTATATTGACAGAAAGCTACCCTCGACCATCAGTACGCCCATTTAATGTTGAATTAAGCAGCACCGTAGACTGAAAATGAGTATGTATAAATAAATAAAAATATGCAGCTGTGTCCTTAACAAGACCTATCATTTCTGCAAAGAAGCAATGTATCCAGGATCAATAGTTTCCGAGATATAGCTGTTTAAAGTTTGACAGCTGTCAGTTGAGGTGAACTCCTCGATGAGGCCTATCACTTCTGCAAAGAAGCCATGTGCCCAGGATCAGTAGTTTCCGAGATATAGCTGTTATAAAGTTTGACAGCTGTCAGTTGAGATGAACTCCTCAATGGGGCCTATCACTTCTGCAAGGAAGCTATGTGCCCAGAATCGATAGTTTCCGAGATATGGTTGTTTTAAAGATTGACAGCTGTAAGTTGAAATGAATTCCTCAATGAGACCTATCACTTCTGCAAAGAAACCATGTGTCCAGGATCAATAGTTTTCGAGATAAAGCTGTTTTAAATTTGATAACTGTCACTCAAAATGTAGACCTTAATGAGACCTATCACTTCTGCAAAGGAACCATGTGCCTGGGATCAATAGTTTCCTAAGTATAGCTGTTTTAAGTTTGACAGCTGTCACTCAAAATGTAGACCTTGATGAGAACTATCACTTCTGCAAAGAAACCATGTGCCCAGGATCAGTAGTTTCCGAGATAGAGCTGTTTTTAGTTTGACAGCTGTCACCCAAGGTGTAGATCTTGATGAGACCTATCACTTCTGCAAAGAGACCATGTGCCTAGGGTCAATAGTTTCTAAGATATGGCTGTTTTAAGTTTGACAGCTGTCAGTTGAAATGAACTCCTTGATGAGACCTATCACTTCTGCAAAGAAGCCATGTGCCCAGGATCGATAGTTTCCAGGATATAGCTAATTAAGGTTTGACAGCTGTCACCCAAAATATAGATCTTAACAAGACCTATAACTTCTGCAAAGAAGTCGTGTGTCCAAGATCGATAGCTTCCAAGATATAGCTGTTTAAAGTTTGACAGCTGTCATCCGAAATGAAGATCTGAACAAGACCTATAACTTCTGCAAAGAAACCATGTGTTCAGGATCGATAGTTTCCGAGATATAGTTGTTTAAAGTTTGACAACTGTCATCCGAAATGAAGATCTTGACAAGACCTATAACTTCTGCAAAGAAGTCATGTGTCCAGGATCGATAGCTTCCAAGATATAGCTGTTTAAAGTTTGACAGCTGTCATCCGAAATGAAGATCTGAACAAGACCTATAACTTCTGCAAAGAAACCATGTGTTCAGGATCGATAGCTTCCAAGATATAGCTGTTTAGAGTTTGACAGCTGTCATCCGAAATGAAGATCTGAACAAGATCTATAACTTTTGCAAAGAGCCCATGTGTCCAGGATCGATAGCTTCCAAGATTTAGCTGTTTCAAAGTTTGACAGCTGACATCCGAAATGTAGGTCTTGACAAGACCTATAACTTCTGCAAAGAAACCATGTGTCCAGGATCGATGGCTTCCAAGATATAGCTGTTTTATGCAAGCCTAGTTACATCAAGTCACCATAAAACAAGCCTAGCTGGGTTGAGTCACCACAGTGCCAGCCCAACTGGGCCCATAACACAAGCTTAGCTGTGTACAGTCACCATAAAACAAGCCTAGTAGAGTGTAGTCACCGTAGCATAAGCCTTGGTGGACTTGTAAAATTTTCGTGGTCATACTACATCGACTTATAAAGATTTTGGTCGTATCTAGGACTTGTAAAATTTTCAGATTATACGACATCGTCTTAGAAAAATTTGGTCAATTCTTGGACTTGTAAAATTTCCAAATTATATTACATCGACATAGAAAAATTTTGATCGAATTTGGACTTGTAAAATTTCCAAGTTATAGTACATCGACTTAGAAGAATTTTGGTCAAATTTGGACTTGTAAAATTTTTCAGATTATGCTACAACGACATAGAAAAATTTTAGTCAAATCTCGGACTTGTAAAATTTTTCAAATTATATTACAACATAGAGAAATTTTGGTCGAATTTTGGACTTGTAAAATTTTCAAGTTATACTACATTGACTTAGAAGAATTTTGGTCAAATTTAGACTTGTAAAATTTTTCAGATTATACTACAACGACATAGAAAAATTTTAGTCAAATTTCGGACTTGTAAAATTTTTCAGATTATACTACAGCGACATAGAAAAATTTTAGTCAAATCTCGGACTTGTAAAATTTTCCAAATTATATTACATCGACTTAGAATAATTTTGGTCAAATCTTGGACTTGTAAAATTTCAAATTATATTACATCGACTTATGAAAATTTTGGGCAAATCCCGGACTTGTAAAATTTCAAATTATATTACATCGACATAGAAAAATTTTAGTCAAATCTTGGACTTGTAAAATTTCAAATAATTACATCGACTTATAAGAGTTTTGGTCAAATCCCGGACTTGAAAAATTTCAAATTATATAACATCGACTTAGAAAAATTTGGTTGAATCTTGGACTTATAAAATTGTTCAAATTATGCTACATCGACTTAGGAAGTTTTGGTCAAATCTTGGACTTGTAGAATTTCCAAATTATATTACATCGACTTAGAGAATTTTTGGTCGAGTCTTGGACTTGTAAAATTTTTCAGATTATACAGCTGTCAGTTGAAATGAGCTACTCGATGAGACCTATCACTTCTGCAGAGAAACCATGTGCCTAGGATCAATAGTTTTCGAGATATAGCTGTTTTAAGTTTTGACAGCTGTCACCCGAAATGTAGATCTTAACAAGGCCTATAACTTCTGCAAAGAAACCATGTGCCCAGGATCAATAGTTTCCGAGATATAGCTGTTTTGAGTTTGACAGCTGTCACCCGAAATGTAGATCTTAACAAGACCTATAACTTCTGCAAAGAAGTCATGTGCCCAGGGTCAATAGTTTCCAAGATATAGCTGTTTTAAGTTTTGACAGCTGTGATCCGAAGTGTAGATCTTAACAAGATCTATAGTTTCTGCAAAGAGACCATGTGCCCAGGATCAATAGTTTCCGAGATATAGCTGTTTTAAGTTTGACAGCTGTCACCCGAATTGTAGATATTAACAAGACCTATAACTTCTGCAAAGAAACCATGTGTCTAGGATCAATAGTTTCCGAGATATAGCTAAGAAAAGTTACCATAAAACAAGCCTAGATGGGTTGAGTCATAATGTTGCAAGTCTAGCAGGGGCCATAACACAAGCCTAGTTGCGTCCAGTCACTATAACGCAAGCGTAGTCGGGTCCAGTCACCATAAAACAAGCCTAGTAGAGTGTAGTCACCGTAGCATAAGCCTTGGTGGACTTGTAAAATTTTCGTGGTCATACTACATCGACTTATAAAGATTTTGGTCGTATCTAGGACTTGTAAAATTTTCAGATTATACGACATCGTCTTAGAAAAATTTGGTCAATTCTTGGACTTGTAAAATTTCCAAATTATATTACATCGACATAGAAAAATTTTGATCGAATTTTGGACTTGTAAAATTTCCAAGTTATAGTACATCGACTTAGAAGAATTTTGGTCAAATTTGGACTTGTAAAATTTTTCAGATTATGCTACAACGACATAGAAAAATTTTAGTCAAATCTCGGACTTGTAAAATTTTTCAAATTATATTACAACATAGAGAAATTTTGGTCGAATTTTGGACTTGTAAAATTTTCAAGTTATACTACATTGACTTAGAAGAATTTTGGTCAAATTTAGACTTGTAAAATTTTTCAGATTATACTACAACGACATAGAAAAATTTTAGTCAAATTTCGGACTTGTAAAATTTTTCAGATTATACTACAGCGACATAGAAAAATTTTAGTCAAATCTCGGACTTGTAAAATTTTCCAAATTATATTACATCGACTTAGAATAATTTTGGTCAAATCTTGGACTTGTAAAATTTCAAATTATATTACATCGACTTATGAAAATTTTGGGCAAATCCCGGACTTGTAAAATTTCAAATTATATTACATCGACATAGAAAAATTTTAGTCAAATCTTGGACTTGTAAAATTTCAAATAATTACATCGACTTATAAGAGTTTTGGTCAAATCCCGGACTTGAAAAATTTCAAATTATATAACATCGACTTAGAAAAATTTGGTTGAATCTTGGACTTATAAAATTGTTCAAATTATGCTACATCGACTTAGGAAGTTTTGGTCAAATCTTGGACTTGTAGAATTTCCAAATTATATTACATCGACTTAGAGAATTTTTGGTCGAGTCTTGGACTTGTAAAATTTTTCAGATTATACAGCTGTCAGTTGAAATGAGCTACTCGATGAGACCTATCACTTCTGCAGAGAAACCATGTGCCTAGGATCAATAGTTTTCGAGATATAGCTGTTTTAAGTTTTGACAGCTGTCACCCGAAATGTAGATCTTAACAAGGCCTATAACTTCTGCAAAGAAACCATGTGCCCAGGATCAATAGTTTCCGAGATATAGCTGTTTTGAGTTTGACAGCTGTCACCCGAAATGTAGATCTTAACAAGACCTATAACTTCTGCAAAGAAGTCATGTGCCCAGGGTCAATAGTTTCCAAGATATAGCTGTTTTAAGTTTTGACAGCTGTGATCCGAAGTGTAGATCTTAACAAGATCTATAGTTTCTGCAAAGAGACCATGTGCCCAGGATCAATAGTTTCCGAGATATAGCTGTTTTAAGTTTGACAGCTGTCACCCGAATTGTAGATATTAACAAGACCTATAACTTCTGCAAAGAAACCATGTGTCTAGGATCAATAGTTTCCGAGATATAGCTAAGAAAAGTTACCATAAAACAAGCCTAGATGGGTTGAGTCATAATGTTGCAAGTCTAGCAGGGGCCATAACACAAGCCTAGTTGCGTCCAGTCACTATAACGCAAGCCTAGTCGGGTCCAGTCACCATAAAACAAGCCTAGTAGAGTGTAGTCACCGTAGCATAAGCCTTGGTGGACTTGTAAAATTTTCGTGGTCATACTACATCGACTTATAAAGATTTTGGTCGTATCTAGGACTTGTAAAATTTTCAGATTATACGACATCGTCTTAGAAAAATTTGGTCAATTCTTGGACTTGTAAAATTTCCAAATTATATTACATCGACATAGAAAAATTTTGATCGAATTTTGGACTTGTAAAATTTCCAAGTTATAGTACATCGACTTAGAAGAATTTTGGTCAAATTTGGACTTGTAAAATTTTTCAGATTATGCTACAACGACATAGAAAAATTTTAGTCAAATCTCGGACTTGTAAAATTTTTCAAATTATATTACAACATAGAGAAATTTTGGTCGAATTTTGGACTTGTAAAATTTTCAAGTTATACTACATTGACTTAGAAGAATTTTGGTCAAATTTAGACTTGTAAAATTTTTCAGATTATACTACAACGACATAGAAAAATTTTAGTCAAATTTCGGACTTGTAAAATTTTTCAGATTATACTACAGCGACATAGAAAAATTTTAGTCAAATCTCGGACTTGTAAAATTTTCCAAATTATATTACATCGACTTAGAATAATTTTGGTCAAATCTTGGACTTGTAAAATTTCAAATTATATTACATCGACTTATGAAAATTTTGGGCAAATCCCGGACTTGTAAAATTTCAAATTATATTACATCGACATAGAAAAATTTTAGTCAAATCTTGGACTTGTAAAATTTCAAATTATTACATCGACTTATAAAAGTTTTGGTCAAATCCCGGACTTGAAAAATTTTCAAATTATATAACATCGACTTAGAAAAATTTGGTTGAATCTTGGACTTATAAAATTGTTCAAATTATGCTACATCGACTTAGGAAGTTTTGGTCAAATCTTGGACTTGTAGAATTTCCAAATTATATTACATCGACTTAGAGAATTTTTGGTCGAGTCTTGGACTTGTAAAATTTTTCAGATTATACAGCTGTCAGTTGAAATGAGCTACTCGATGAGACCTATCACTTCTGCAGAGAAACCATGTGCCTAGGATCAATAGTTTTCGAGATATAGCTGTTTTAAGTTTTGACAGCTGTCACCCGAAATGTAGATCTTAACAGGGCCTATAACTTCTGCAAAGAAACCATGTGCCCAGGATCAATAGTTTCCGAGATATAGCTGTTTTAAGTTTGACAGCTGTCACCCGAAATGTAGATCTTAACAAGACCTATAACTTCTGCAAAGAAGTCATGTGCCCTGGGTCAATAGTTTCCAAGAAATAGCTGTTTTAAGTTTTGACAGCTGTGATCCGAAGTGTAGATCTTAACAAGATCTATAGTTTCTGCAAAGAGACCATGTGCCCAGGATCAATAGTTTCCGAGATATAGCTGTTTTAAGTTTGACAGCTGTCACCCGAATTGTAGATATTAACAAGACCTATAACTTCTGCAAAGAAACCATGTGTCTAGGATCAATAGTTTCCGAGATATAGCTAAGAAAAGTTACCATAAAACAAGCCTAGATGGGTTGAGTCATAATGTTGCAAGTCTAGCAGGGGCCATAACACAAGCCTAGTTGCGTCCAGTCACTATAACGCAAGCGTAGTCGGGTCCAGTCACCATAAAACAAGCCTAGTAGAGTGTAGTCACCGTAGCATAAGCCTTGGTGGACTTGTAAAATTTTCGTGGTCATACTGCATCGACTTATAAAGATTTTGGTCGTATCTAGGACTTGTAAAATTTTCAGATTATACGACATCGTCTTAGAAAAATTTGGTCAATTCTTGGACTTGTAAAATTTCCAAATTATATTACATCGACATAGAAAAATTTGATCGAATTTTGGACTTGTAAAATTTCCAAGTTATAGTACATCGACTTAGAAGAATTTTGGTCAAATTTGGACTTGTAAAATTTTTCAGATTATGCTACAACGACATAGAAAAATTTTAGTCAAATCTCGGACTTGTAAAATTTTTCAAATTATATTACAACATAGAGAAATTTTGGTCGAATTTTGGACTTGTAAAATTTTCAAGTTGTACTACATCGACTTAGAAGAATTTTGGTCAAATTTAGACTTGTAAAATTTTCAGATTATACTACAACGACATAGAAAAATTTTAGTCAAATTTCGGACTTGTAAAATTTTCCAGATTATACTACAGCGACATAGAAAAATTTTAGTCAAATCTCGGACTTGTAAAATTTTACAAATTATATTACATCGACTTAGAAGAATTTTGGTCAAATCTTGGACTTGTAAAATTTCAAATTATATTACATCGACTTATAAAAATTTTGGGCAAATCCCGGACTTGTAAAATTTCAAATTATATTACATCGACATAGAAAAATTTTAGTCAAATCTTGGACTTGTAAAATTTCAAATTATTACATCGACTTATAAAAGTTTTGGTCAAATCCCGGACTTGAAAAATTTTCAAATTATATTACATCGACTTAGAAAAATTTGGTTGAATCTTGGACTTATAAAATTGTTCAAATTATGCTACATCGACTTAGGAAGTTTTGGTCAAATCTTGAACTTGTAGAATTTCCGAATTATATTACATCGACTAGAGAATTTTTGGTCGAGTCTTGGGCTTGTAAAATTTTTCAGATTATACAGCTGTCAGTTGAAATGAGCTACTCGATGAGACCTATCACTTCTGCAGAGAAACCATGTGCCTAGGATCAATAGTTTTCGAGATATAGCTGTTTTAAGTTTTGACAGCTGTCACCCGAAATGTAGATCTTAACAAGGCCTATAACTTCTGCAAAGAAACCATGTGCCCAGGATCAATAGTTTCCGAGATATAGCTGTTTTAAGTTTGACAGCTGTCACCCGAAATGTAGATCTTAACAAGACCTATAACTTCTGCAAAGAAGTCATGTGCCCAGGGTCAATAGTTTCCAAGATATAGCTGTTTTAAGTTTTGACAGCTGTGATCCGAAGTGTAGATCTTAACAAGATCTATAGTTTCTGCAAAGAGACCATGTGCCCAGGATCAATAGTTTCCGAGATATAGCTGTTTTAAGTTTGACAGCTGTCACCCGAATTGTAGATATTAACAAGACCTATAACTTCTGCAAAGAAACCATGTGTCTAGGATCAATAGTTTCCGAGATATAGCTAAGAAAAGTTACCATAAAGCAAGCCTAGATGGGTTGAGTCATAATGTTGCAAGTCTAGCAGGGGCCATAACACAAGCCTAGTTGCGTCCAGTCACTATAACGCAAGCGTAGTCGGGTCCAGTCACCATAAAACAAGCCTAGTAGAGTGTAGTCACCGTAGCATAAGCCTTGGTGGACTTGTAAAATTTTCGTGGTCATACTGCATCGACTTATAAAGATTTTGGTCGTATCTAGGACTTGTAAAATTTTCAGATTATACGACATCGTCTTAGAAAAATTTGGTCAATTCTTGGACTTGTAAAATTTCCAAATTATATTACATCGACATAGAAAAATTTTGATCGAATTTTGGACTTGTAAAATTTCCAAGTTATAGTACATCGACTTAGAAGAATTTTGGTCAAATTTGGACTTGTAAAATTTTTCAGATTATGCTACAACGACATAGAAAAATTTTAGTCAAATCTCGGACTTGTAAAATTTTTCAAATTATATTACAACATAGAGAAATTTTGGTCG